>DF243143.1:0-43731 GCA_000507305.1 Breviolum minutum Mf 1.05b.01 | reverse complement strand
TAGTCGTCGTAGTCGTCGTAGTCGTCGTAGTCGTCGTAGTCGTAGTCGTAGTCGTAGTCGTAGTCGTAGTCGTAGTCGTAGTCGTAGTCGTAGTCGTAGTAGTAGTAGTAGTAGTAGTAGTAGTAGTAGTAGTAGTAGTAGTAGTACAAGAATCTTAGATTTGATCACATTTTATGCATTCTATTCTTGCAGAAAACATGTGTATAATTTGTATAATCATCACATTATGAGACTTTCTTGGATGATATTTGATGGAATTGTGCACAGGACTCTTGCCGCAGCTATGGACTTTGGCCGCGTGGTTCACGGTGATGTGGTCGTAATCCAAGCTGGTGCAGGTGGATCCACAAATCTCAAAGGTTTCAAATTCATTCATATTTGAACACCAAAAAAATCCATATAAAAATGAAAGCTCCGTGACTCTGTGATTCATCATTGAAAAATAAAGTTTTTTTCTTGTTTCAACTGACCAAAACCCAATGGTGTTGACCTCCCAAACTGTGACGAAGATGCAGGTGGCACGGGTTGTGCCGGCCTCGCAGCTTTGCGTCGGTGTGGTGCCTTACCCATGGCCACGGCTGGAAGTGTCTCATGGCTGGAAGCGTGGCAGCTGATTTCTGCCTGGAGAATACTCAACGACACGGAAAATGTTTCACTTATTTCATTTGTTCCATTTGTTTCATTCACAGATTGTGCATCTCCTACACTGACAGCAAAGGCCAAAAAGCAATGCTTTCTTCGAGTCCGTTGCGGTGTTCAAAGCGTCTCCAGTACTCGTAGTGGACAGACGTTCCTAGGCAATGCAGCCAAGCAACGGTTTTTCAAAGGTCTGGAAAGTTTTGCTGGAAAGACTCTTGAGGTTCTTACTGGACTTCATGATGAATTTGCCACCCAGATGTCTTGGGGCTTGTTTTCTAGTGAACAGCTTGACCCACGATGATTTCATCCCAAGAGGACAAGGGGATCTGGCCACTTGGGAGGGAAATTTGTGGAGTATTGTCTTGATTTGTGGTGAATCATGTATTTTGCAGCATTTTTCATGATTTCCACAGTTATCATGTATTTTTGAATATTTTTGAGTGTGTTCCTAAGTTATTTAGTTGTGTGTTTGGGTTGAATCCTGTCTGCGCAAGGACTTTCAATCTTGGCACCTGGAGGACGTGCGGTGGAACTGGCAAAATTGCGTGTGCCTTGTCAGGAAAAACCAACTCAGCAGATTGGAATCCAAAATTTTATTCCAGTTGTTCATTCCAAACTTCTGCTCGCAGGTTTGGTCTCTACAAGCAGTTCGAGCATTTCGAGAAGATATTTTATATGCCACCATGCTCCCTAACTGCAAAAAGATAAAAAAGTGCCCCCACTGAATCTTTCATCCAGAAATCTCCGAGGTTGTTGGATGCGCGCACCGTCCGAGCGGCACCAACCTTGGCTGTGGATCTTCGAAGCATCGCAGCAGCCATTCATGTGACTTGATGCAAGAGAGATGTCAGAAATCACCGAAATATTGATCATAATTCATACACTTTTTGGAGGGATGTGATGATGTGTGTAGTATACATGCGTGTAGAATTTTCTTTGTAGTACGTGGCACTTATGACAGAATGAATTATGGGTATGATATTATATATTTGATTTGTGAACATTTTTGTTTTTTGCTCGTCCTGTGACTGGCTGCAAGGCAAGAGAATTGACGCTGCCTCCTGTCTCTGTCTTCGACTTCTCGGATGCCTTGCAGGTTGCACTTTCAATGTTGGCACAGTGAGACGAGTGTGAATGTGAGTTATATCTATACATGTGAATTTTTAATATATTCACCAAATCACAGTGCAAATAAACACATGCCTACATTATGCGTGTATACGTAATTCGGCATCATAGATCTTTTCAATAGATATATGACATTATCCAAATGACATGACTCCGTGAAAATGCAGGCCTTTCAACTGCTGCAATCAGCTCAACACGTGGGGAAGGCGCAGAGTGATTCATCGTGGTTCCAGTGCCATGCCGTTTCGGTTGTCAACTCTCATGGACGGCCCGGAGGTTGTGATTCGATGTTGAATGCGGGGAGTACAGCGAGGACCGGAAGGAGAGGAGGTTTCACGTGTTGATACAGAATCCGGACATGTCAAGAGATTTCAGCAAATGGAAAATAGACATCAATCCAAACACTACATATGTACTATACATACTATAGAAAGACTTAAGACCCAAGTTTCTCTGTGGCAACTTTTCAGTTTGGGCTTGGGAATGCCAGGAATCCAGTATCGTGGGAGCATATGCAAGATTTCATCCAGACTCTGCCAACAGCCTACAGCCGTTTGCAGCTGGCTGATGCCATCAGCCAAAGATCTTCAGTGGCTGAAACCCCACTTCGAAATGAACAAAAGGTGGCAGAATTTGAATCTGTGACTCTGGAAACTCTGGAAACTTTTGAATCTGATTTGCAGAAATCGATGCAAAATGATGTGAAACAACATCAATATCATTGAATATCATGACGATTGTAAGACCTTGACCTGTCAGAAGATATTCCTGACCCTTCGGCCATTCCGCTGGACTGTTGGACCTGGACATCGCACATGCATAAAACAGTCTTTTCCCTCATTGCCAACAGCTTTGACTTAGCACTTGGTTGAACGACCCATGTTGCTCTCCATGACCAACGAAATCCACGTGGTTCAACAACTTGGTGAAACTCGAAATCATGGTGACCTGCATTAGCTCAGTGTCGTGTGGCATTAAATAAACTCGAAGGTCAATCGAAGTCGACCTCGACCTTTCTCTTTGAGCCACCAGCACTTCGTAGCGTTGTGAGTCGTTTACCTTTAGCTTCTAAACAACTCCCCAATGTCTTGCAGCGTCCGAAACATCGGCTTCTCAAACGCCGCACAAGAATCAAAGGTAAAAACAAGGATTCGGACCTGGCAACCAAAGCAACAGCAACATCGACGTCGTCGTTGGCATCTTTCACTTTGCTCAGTTCTGACATTCAAAGTTTTGCTCTGGACACTCAACAAACACCGTTGATGTGTGATTTGTTCGAAAGTGTTGAAAATGAAGGTGAGGGTCTCGAGTCACCTCCATCAAAGCCATAGCAATCTACTTGAAGATGCACTTTACTACTCTGAGAGAAGAAAAAATACACTTGAAAGTACAACTAGGATTCCCTTCCAGACTGTCTTAAACCTTTTTTCATGTTCAAATGAATGGACCGAATGGATGTTCCCAGTCACTTCTTGGCTTTTGAAGGATGCCTGGCTCAGTACTTTGAGAAGAACTTCAGGCCGAGTGTTAGAAGTCCTGACACAGGTGGAATCGAACGATGCGAAGGAATCAGACCTATGATTTTACGGAAGCCCGTGGGAATGCATTCGGAATGCAGGGGAAATCCATGGAATCACATGATCACATCATCCAAGTCATCTAAGTCATCTAAGTCATCTAAGTCATCTAAGTCATTTCTCGTGACAACGAATGTCTCAATGGGTCCCGTCCAACAATCCGGCATGCAGACGGATGTGTTTTCAGACTTGAAGTGTTGGGTAGCAACGGCAGCCTTGTGACATCAGAGATGTGAAGACTAAATTTGCAAGAGTCCCACTGTGAGACGTAAATCTGAGAATCCAGTGGGTGGTTACATATCCAGCATGAACGTGAAGCAAATGTCTCGAATCAGAGATTTTCGGTCTCTTCTTCTCTGTTACCACTTTCTTCCATTACTCAGCACAAACAGTATATGCATCGTCAGGTCACCCAGGTCACCCAGGTCACCCAGAAAATCTAGATGAGAGGAAGGAAAAGGTACCAGTTGCACCAGTCATGTTTGTTAAGTGTTGGAATTGTTGCACCAGTCACTCCAAATCAAAAGGGTGTTTTAAGTCTGGAACCTTGGATGAAGTTGGATGCGTTGAAAAGTTCCAAGTGCCTATCCATCCAGAGGCAGGAATACCCACAGATGAACTGTCCCTTGAACATGGTGAGCCAAGCTTCCCATTTGTAGCTTCTGTTTCCTTTAGATGGCTTTGGCATTTGAGACAAAGATCCAACCAAGACATACACATCAAACAGCTTGCCCGGCACACAGTTCAACATCTTCAACACCTTGAAACGGGCAACGTTGGCCACGTGGTTACGAAAAAACATGGCTTTGAAGTGCGTTTTGGAGCATTTCGAGCTTACAAGGTGTCGAGGTGTCGTCCGTGAGAAGATGAGACATGGAAAATGTGTCAATCGATGTCAATCCTTTCGGAATCCATGGAATCCTTGTGGGCTGCTGACACGCTGACGACACGTCACACACTTCGCCGTCAGCAGCCAACTGGAAAGTGTGTGTTTTTTCCCGAAAAAATTCGAGGGCAGTGTAGCTGCTGTAGCTTGACCACAAATTCTCCAGGAACTTCTTGAGATGAAACGTCAAAATTTTGACTTGTGATGACATGACTCATCCGACTCATCCAGTTTCCTTTGTAGATATCAAAATATCATCTAAGATGCATTCTTGGAAGTTCTTCCAGTATCAATTGCCGTCAGAGATGCAACTTGCATCCCTTTGATTCCTGTTGAAAAAGCCAGATTTTCTTCACCAAAAGTGCTTCTGTTGGGCACCAGCCTAGTTTGACAGAAAGACATCCGAGATTCGGATGGATTAGGGCTACGCTAAAAATTGCCAAAAGAATCCGGTCCGAATGAGATGTGCCACAAATCTCTCATGTGATGTGCCACGATCTTTGGTGATGTTTCCAAACGATGCAGAACTAGACCGAGCAGTTTCCCCGGATGTGCCTCTCTTCCGAAGGATTTAAGCAAGTCGTTCCAGCCAAACCCAGAATTCCTATCAAATGAAACAGATTTGGTCAAGAAAATCATCCTTCGAATAAGCTTGTGAAAAGGCAGAAGGCTCCAATAGGGTAAACCAAAGAAAGATCCTCTTAGATCAAAAGTCTCTTCTAAATAATCCATAGCTGAAAGATGTTTATACATCGAGAAGATGTAGGACCCCAGCTGACACAAAAACCGCTTGCAACACTACAGACTATAACAGGAATCACAAGGGACACCCAGAAACAAAAAATCAAAGACCAGAACGACCCGAACCCTTTGAAGGACATGAAAGACGACATGGTGGAAGCTCCAGAAGCGGATCTGAATTTGAATGAAGATTTGAAGATTCTGACGTTGAAGGTGGCATTTCTACCACCTTCCTGGCCGCAACACTTTCGCCTGATTTTCGACACCCACCGACGGAGGCCGCAGTGGCGCGGTGAGGAAGTTCCTGCGACAGAAGAGCAATCCGAACGGAAGAGTCGCAAAACGGTCGGCGCAGCACGTGTAGCACGTGTAGCACGTGGACTGGGAACACTCTCTGAGAAGTTGCTTTGGAATTTTGGATTTAAAATCAAAATTCCGAAAGTTGAGGAAAATAAGATTCCAAATTATGTCAATGTACCATCTGAAGGTATGCCTAAAAGAATACAAGCTATTCAAGCACTTCGACTTGGAGACTATGATTTCAGATCAGATCGACCAGATCCCACATAACCTTGTCCTGTAAGGCAGTAAGACCATATGAACCCAGTTGGAATGACTTGGATCCATTGACCATGCAATATCGACGTATCAAGAAAAGCCTATGAAACAAAGGAGACAGGAACGGGAACTTGCTGAAAAGCCTGAGAAGGGTACGGTTCCTGTATAAATATAACTCATGAAACTGATGAAACTGATGTAACTTGTAAGAGTGAAGTCAAGATTCATCGTGGCAGTGTCTCGAGTCGTTGTTTTGTCGAAAACCATGCTCAGAGCCTGACATGTCAACTTCCGCTTTTGAGTTTCAGCAACTTCGACATATCCAAATCATAATTCAAACGCAGGGTGAGAGTCAGTTGTTAATGCCTTCAGATGAGAAAAATCCATAATTTGAAACCTTGAAAGATTGGAGTCGGATCCCAAAGTTGCAATCCATTCGTCGAATTCGATGGCCAGCTTCGGGGCTGGGATTTAAGCATTTAAAAGCCAAAAGCTTCGCACAAGTTCAGATTTTCCAGGTTGTGAAAATCAAAGCACCTGACTTTCACTTGATTTGCGAACGAGCACAGCCGCAGCACATGATTTTTCCGAAGCTTGTGTTTCGAAGTTTCAACATGAAATTTGCAGATCAAGTCGATCTAACCAAAGTTGTTTTTGCGGTTGGTAAAGGAACACTTTTTGTGTCTCAGGCCTTACCACCACTTCAGATTCGGATTCCAGAGGTATCTCCAAAAACTTGCCAGGAAAAAAAGACTGGTTAAAAAAAAAAGTGCAAATCCATGAACATTTGAATGTTTCAAAAAATAAAGATGTTGTGGAAACCCCACCTCACCGAGCTGCCACTTGTACTCATTGTAGCACTTGATTTAACTTCAGATCACCATAACATTTTGACTTCGCAACCAGCTCCAATGTGTACTCCAAGTCCTTCAAAAGCTGAAGTTTCGGTGAAATTGTCGCAGTCTTTCAAATCTCTTCATTCTGAGTGTAACAACAGTAAAAATAGATGTAACATCTTTAGCTCTGGTTTTCATCATGATCCAAGACTTCCAGAAGTTCCGTTGCGGGCGGTGCCATTGGCATTCCCTGGCTCTGTGGACCGGGACTGTCGTGCTTTGGCGATGGCTGAGGCAGTGCACGTTTGCCTAATGCAGGAGGAAGCGGATTTCCAGGCCAGAGATCAAGGATACAAATGCTGGAAACGAGCTCCCGAAGTTCAAATCAAAAGTGGAGCATTGAAGATTTCGAAGATTTGGATTCAACACACGATTCCATTGCATCGGAAAGTTGAAGAGCATCGATCTATCTTTCGAAGGGAAACCCGTGAGACTGAAAGACTGAAATGAAGTCAACACCAGAAACATCGAAAACATCAAAAGCACAACGACCCAAAGGTCTCTTTCGTTTATTACCTCGTTGGGCTGAGCGGCTCAAGAGTGATCCACAAGGTCAGTTGGCCACAGAAGGATTAGGTGAAACATGATGAAACATGATGAATCCTTTGGAAAGGTAACACTCTTGAGAGATTTGGACAGTAATTTTGGAATAGGATTAGTTGGATTAGTTTTACAAGCTAGTGGTCCACACTTTTGTCCGGGTGGAAATGTGAATGCCAGAATTCGTGAGGGAGAAGCAGCTTTCACTTTAGCACCTTTCACGGGTTTTGTGGCAGAATTACGACTGAGACAAGGCATTTCAGGTGATGTATGGTGGGTTGTATGTTGTCTTCATGGCCTAGTACAAGGTGGTGGTTTGGCAATGTCACAAGTCACAGATTTTCGCGTTTGTGACAGTGAGGCTAGCATCGTCTTAGGGAATTTATCACGAGGAGCTGTACCTTGCATTTTGCTTTCAGGAAATCTTCCTTTGATTGCACCCTTGGCGGAAATCATAGCCTTCTATTTGGAAGATGCAATCCTTGATAGTCATGCCGCACTTTCTTTGGATTTGGTACAAGAAATTTATCCCAACATTTCTAGTACCAAAGAAGCAGCTTTTCGTTCAGCAAGGGAGTTACTTCCTATGGCTGCATGGCAAATGTCAGTGTTACGACCTTTGTTGGATGTGACACGCTTTGCCCAAGAAGCTTATGCCTTACAGTTGTCCTTGAAATGTGGTGAAGCCTTTCAAAGTGTGCAACCGCTGCAACGGGTGCAACCTGTGAATGATGTGAATGTCGAGGTTTTCGAAGTTTCGAAGAAAGTTTCGAAGAATCCACCGGTGCCACTGGCTGTTTCTCCTCTTTCCCTTCCGAAGCTCCAGAATTTGAAAAACAGAGATGTCGACGATATCGAGATCAATTTGGGACTTCGAAAAAGCATCCAATTCGAACGAAGTCTCCAAAGAGCATCGAAAAACCGACCCAGGTCAGAGAGTGACACGAAGGAAAGCATTGTACCCTTTGAGAAGCGAACTCTACAGCAATTGCTGGATATGATGATGTCGTTACAGGAATCCCTCAGATTAAACTTCAGACCTAGGATTTCAAAATGAAAGATGGCCAAGATGATGCAGATGGCTCCAGATCTCACCAGGATTCGAGGCATTAAGATCCCAATGTCACATGAGAAATTTCCAGATGCATCCTCCAGAGTGCTGACAAACGATTCGTTGACATGTTCGGATACTGCATGACGGGTGAATGCACCTGGATGGGAAAAAAGTTACTTGTAAAATATGGTCATTGCTTTTCCCTTGTTGTTTGTCTCATGAAACCAGGTAAAGCTATTTCACCCAACAATTAAGAACAACTTTACAGATTCCAGACCTGAACTTCAAAACTTGAAAGAGCAACCACTTCGACCGCAGGAAATGATGAGCAAATAGAGCACCTTGATTGAAAGGGGTTGAAAGGAAACAGTGAAACATCGAACAAAACAAATTGAAACCTCCCAAACCTTGATTCTCGCCCCGTCATGGAAGAGACATCATTTGTAGGGATTGCAGATGCATTGCATGAACCACATGAATTAGTGCCTAAGTCATAAGACCAGTGGAGTCTATAGGGTCGTAACACCTTCGATATCCATTCCAAGACCCTTCGGACCCTTCACTTCTCGGTGTCAAACACACTTCACTTCAGTGGCATGGGCCTTGCGCTCCCCCGTGGAACATACATGGGAACTGCACGAATTGCACGACTGGACGGGTCTCAAGACACCGAGGACACCCGGTCAACGAGATAATATTAGCCAAGGTGCTCGTCGTGATCGTCGGAATCGTCCTCGGTTGAAGGATCTATTGGCCAAGCTGAAACGGAGTGAGAATGCTGAGAGTCAGCTCTATCAGGTCGTCGGTCAGATTCAGGTCCAAGTGTCCAAAGTGTCCGAAGTGTCCCATTCTACAAGCTTTGAATCAGAGACATCCGTCCTCTCCACTGAAGGTGCGGTAGTCACAGCGATTTGTTTGCAAGGTAGTGGGCCTCATTTTTGTCCCGGTGGCAATCCCAATGCCAGTCGCAGAAGTGGAGAAAATCACTTTCAAGTGCAGCCCTTTAGCATGTTCTTAGCCATTGTACGACTCAAAGAATTTGGTGGTCCAATCACAGTTGCATTGCAAGGTCTTGTCTTGGGAGGTGGTTTAGCTATGGCTATGTTAGCAGACTTGCGTGTTTTGGATGTGAATGCCAGTGTTTGCTTTGGAAATCTCTCACGTGGCATGGTTCCTTGCATGTTTTTATCTCTGATGCTTCCCAGCCTCGGTGTGACGGAAGCCTTGGATTTCTACCTCACGGATGACCTCCTCTCCGCCGCCGCCTGGCTGGAGAAAACCCACGGCGGAACCCACGACGTCCTCGTGGACGGCAGCGGCGCCGCGAAAAGCGAGGCCTTCGCAGCGCTGCGGCGCTCTGCGTTCGCGGCGGCGTCCGGTTGGGCGGCGGATCTGCCGTTGCGCTTCGCCACCGAAGCCGCGGCCTTGCAGCTGAGTTTGAAATGCGAGGCGCCAACGGTGTTTTTCACACACATCGCACCAGAAAGCCAAACTGAGAAAGAAGAACATGTGAAGCTGCAACAGAATACCCTTGAAGTACCGGAAGTACCTGAAAGTACAAGTTTCAGCTTGGATTTTCTCCAAAAGCGTATACTGAGTTTGAATCCACTTCAGTTGGCACAGTCAATGTCACGGGCCACACCACGACTCCGCTCCCAAATCGGAGTGCCTCGACGTCCGAGATGGCGATGGCAGCAATGCGAAGGAATGGAACAGGTACTGCCAATGCTCTTAAATCTATTAAGGTTGTTGGAAATTTCTTCAGTTTACCGGACTGGAAGATGGTTTACGAATTTGAGACCAGTGCAAGCCTAGCTCAGCCAAAGACAATCCCAGGTCACAAGATCTCACAGCTCCAGATGTGCATGATTCGACATGATTCTAAGATGATTTCTGAAACTTGCAGAACTTGTGGGCATGGTTGCGGGTTCCAGAGGGTTCCGATTGGTCTTCTAGTACCTTGCACTTCAACACTTTCAGGTTCGGAATTGAAACCTTTTGAAACTTTCAAGCCATCCTTTAAACCCAACGACTAAACAAGTGCCTTTAGACCGCTGTGAAACTATACTTGACACCTCCAAAAAATCATCAACTCAGAGTGTTGGAGCAGTCTTGACTGGATTGTGCGAACTGCATGAAAGACCTTCAGTTTTGAGAGCATGTAAAGCTTCACTTCAGATACAATCTCTTTCTGGCGAAGCCATAGGTTTGCTTCCCAAAGAAATGCATTTTGCTTCTCAAGATGCGAGATGTTGAAAAACTCCTTCGCTACCGAGCTTTGCTTGAAGGTATTGCCATACGTCCCGGCCTTGTCCTTGAGCGTCTCACTGGGACTTGAGTCGGTAAGAGAGCACTCTGAGTCTCAAATCCTCGACTTGGACATCGTTCTTGAACGGATGCCTGAATTTTCGAAGATTTTGAAGTGTCCACCAGTCTGCCACAAACGGATATAAACCGATTATAAACCATCCAGTCATTCAGTGAAGTCTTAGATCTTCCAAGTCTGCCAGTTTAGACACAAATCACTTGGCTGCAATGATTTCTATGTCAACTTGTGTGACGAAGCGGATACAGTTGATACAGTTTGCCGTAGCAGACCGTTTGGACGTTCGGATCTGAAGCAAGTGAAGAAAAGCAAGGCATCAAATCAAGTGCCAATTTGAGTGAAAATCGTTTTGCTGGTCACCTTAGCTTTGTGAAAGAAAAGGAGGAGTCCCGGAGTTTTCAGAATTCACATTTTTGAGCAGATAGACTTTGCCACGTTCTATCAGATTATTTTGAATCGGATTTTCAGCACCTTCATTTGCAAGCTCCTCTATTTAGAAAATCGGCGATCTTGACACCTCTAGTTCCCTCTAGATCCTTAGCCTTACCTAGTGAAGGCCAAATCAGATTCCTGATAGATCACCTGGTGGTTTGAAGTCACACAGCTTCCCAAAGATCAAGGATGTCAAGATCAACGATATCAAAGTAGACCGCGGTTGTAGGTTCAAAACCATGAAGTACAACAATTTCACTGTGTGGCGATGGTGTCACATGGAAGCTTCGTGCCTTCTTTTGCTAAGATGCTTGCAGTCTCAACCACATGCAAGCTCGCACCAGAGAAGTCATGTGCAAGTGCCTAATCAGGCCTGACTAAGGGCTGACTAAGGGCTGACTAGGACAGGTGTAGGAGTCATCCGAGTCATCGGAGTTCATCGGAGTTATCCCCGAAAAGCATAGATGTGGAATGAGTCTTAAAATTCATCGATGTGCGCAGCTTGAAACATTCCAAAGCGAAGTTTAAAGTTTAAATGAAACGTGGCCATAAACATGACAGTTGCATACACCTTTGCGACATAAACATGACATTTGATACTTCTTTGATGGACGCCTTTTTTTCGAACAAAACTGTCGTTTGCTTAGCAACTTAAGCAACTTAGCATCTCGATTGCTTACCTCCAAAATGCCTTGTGTCTTTGTGTTTGTGCCAACTGGAAACCAGCAGTTTCCCGGCCAAGAGTTGTTCCAGAAGTCAAGTTGTCAAGGCGTCACGTGTCACCGTGAGTGTTTCCTCTCAAGAAACTCTACCATTCCTTCGCTGAAAGAGAAAAAACTCCTTTCGTTGAGTTGTTTCCGAAACGTTCGAAAACTGCTCTTCCTTCAGCAGATTTATCATGCACTTCGGACACTGATACTGCAGAAGAAGTACCAAAAAAAGTACGAAAAATACATAGTGAAATTTTTGCTCTTGGCCGTTGCCTTGCATCAACTCCTCCTTTATGGCCGTTCTGCACGTTGTGGCCACAGCAATCAAACTCTTCACATGACAAAAACGTTGGAAACGCAAATCAAAACCAAAAAACCACGTTGTTGTTAGAAACTAAGATTTCCGAAAAAGGTGCGAAGTGAAATCCTCCTACACGTGAGAGCGATCAGTGGAGTTGTCTCTTTTCCCACGTAGAGTCATTGGAGGCAGAGCGATCAGAGCGGTTTTTTCGTTTCCTTCGCTGCCTGTCCTTCGGAAGTTGCCAAAAGCTGGCATATCCAGAAACATTTCGTGAAGATTTTTCGTCCAAGTTGGAAACAGAAGATTTCAAAACCGCCACAATCACAATCCCAAGAAGTTTGCTGACTTTCAAACAAGACGACTTCGACGACTTCGACGACTTCTTGAAGATCTTGAGTGGGCAGAAAAGCATCTCCTTCATCTCCTTGCCCTTAATCCTGTGTTCAATAGATTTTATTCAAAGCTCCAATCAGCAAAACTGATCCATCCAGGAAAACAATCCTTCAAAGTATGTCAAAAATATTCAAAAAAATGATTCAATTTTGTACAACATCCAAAAAAAACATAACTTCACCTTGGAAGTCGACTTCAAAAACTCAAACTTAGTCATTTGACTCGAAAAAGATATGAAAAATCTGCATTTCCAAAGTGCTTTGCAACTTTGCACCAGTCCAGGTGACTGGAATTTTGAATCTTTGAGTGAAAGTGAAAACAAAAGCTACAAATCTCGAGTTTTGACTGCATAAATCGCCGGACTTTCACAATGCCCTGTGTTTTTCCAAAAATCATCCCCGGCTCTTCGAGATCTTGCTCCACCTGACACAAGTTTGGTTGTCATCGTTGTCATCGCGTTCCATGTGTGTTCGAGGTGGGAGTCAGTTACGAACGTGAGCAGTTCATGGGTTTTAGACCGGTTTTACGTTTTTTTAAAACTGTTTTACCATGTGACATGCGAAATCTATCAAAATCTCCATCCAAACAACAAATAAAAAACAGAAAACATACGTTCAAAGAGAATTTGGTGAAATTGTCTACAACGGCGCTTTGTTTTTTTTTTGGACCGAACTTCGACCTGTTTCCCCTGAAGGTCCACTTGTATGTCGACAGACCCAGGCCATGGCTGCATGAACTTGGCAGTACGTACATTTTTCCTAAACTGCTTGTAACATGTCAGGTTGCGTGTCGATCCATGCAGATATGTCGCGCTTGTTCGCCGGAGCCATCCTGGCCATGCACAAGTGTCTTGGGTTATGTTTGGGTTCAGAGTTTGGAAAAAAAACATGTATTAAATTATTTTTTTTGTGTATATATTATATGTTTTTTTTCGTTCACCTTGTCGAGGTCCAATCTACGCTTTCAGTGGTGGCCTTCGCTTCAGCAATGCTTGGATGGTGCCTTGCCTTCAGAATGAAGATGTGAAACCTCCAATGAAGCAACCGCAACCCGTCATTTTGGTTGGCGTCTAAGAAAATCTATGGTGTCTCGGTGTCTTCTGATGTTTGAATGAAGGATTCCAATTACATGATGATGGAGTACAGTTTATTTAACCCTTGGAAGTTGAGTATAGGCAATTTGTTTTTGGTGATTTTCTTCGCCAAGCAAATTCAAATCCAACATTTTCCCACACTTGAGGCCCTGTCTATGTCTTCTGAACGTCCAATCTACAGCATTGACTTGGTGAGTTTGGCACAACACTTTGGTTGCACCTCCATGGAGCAACTGATTGTGTTGATTTCCAGAAGCATCTCAGAGGTGTGAAGAGCACAACAAAAACTGCCGGGGTTTTATAAATCATCCATGAGAAGCATTCGGAAACCATCCGAAAGGATCCGAAACGAGCCGAGGTCATATATCATCAAATCATCGATATCATGATATATCAATATATATCATGATGCTAGCAAAAGCAACACCAAAACGCAACAAAAATCACCAGCAACATGGTTTTGACGACTCCACACGTTGCAGGCAGAAGTGTCTTTGGCTGGTTGGAGTCTGGGTGCCAGAGCTGCCGCTTGGACCCAGTTGACTCGTTTCGTGAAACTCGTGAAACTTCGGAGTCTCGTTTGGAAGTTTTCGAAGTTCTCAACGTTGAGGCCATGTCTTTGGCCAACTGCTTGGAGCGTTGTGGAAAAACGGTGGATTTCATCTATGCCTTGGATGATCGTCGGAAGTTTCCCTTCGAGGCCACAAAACGAAGAAACCAACAACGAAGAAAAAACGAATTGACGACTCTCCGACAGGTCGACCAAATGGAAATCGACAGATCTCAAAGACTTGTGAATGTTCTTTGTGCTGCTGAGAGGGTTCAGAACTTAGATGAATCAGTGGACAATTAAATCATTCATCCGATAGAGGACAAACAAAGTCAAGCATATAATTTTTGATTGAAACGCAATTCACATGAAATTTATGATGCCTTGACTGCCTTGAGTACATGTTTTAATGCTGCAGAGACCCGCGTGGTACCCACGTGCCGGGATGCTGGCTTCATGTGTCCAAGGTGCCTGCCTTTCGTGTATCTGCCCTTTGCAAGAAGCTCAACTTCACTTCTGCGAGTTTTTTAAGATCAAAAAACCTTGCATGAATCATGATTGCATGATTGCATTCTATTGCAACATGAAATGTCGAGGTTAGACTTCACATGCGCTTTGCTCACTCCTGAGACAAAGACATAAACAACGACAGCCGGAATTGCATGGATGGGAACAGGAAGAACAGGAAGTGTGAACAGGGAAACAGCTCACAGCTCGTTGCTTCTGAGGTTGCCCGTCCGACTGGGTGGCAACGATTGGACCTGCACATTTCAGGAAACCGGTGAAATGATGGGTGAAACGATGGGTTTTCGGTTTTCCAAGTGTTTTCCCGACGAAAATCTCGGTGTTTCGAAAAACATTTCCGCCGTACCAACCACAGGAGGATTCGGAACTGGACCGCCGGCGAGCACTCTATGGCTCTGCGCGGATGTTGCCTTTGGATGCTGGACATTTTGATTTAGGCATGCCGCCAAAAAGAAGGAATCATCACCAAAACAACGAAACGTGAAACAACAACAACNAACAACCAACAACAACAACAACAACAGCAACAACAACAACAACAACAAGAAGATTTGCAAGAACCTTATATTATGTTTAATGTGTTCGTTTCTTTTAGAATTGAATGCTTGACAGGCATCACCTGTGCCTGGGATTTGACCCCTCAGATTCGCCGACGTCTGGACGTCTGGGCCGCACACGCGGGAGAAAATGCTGCGGCCACGTTGCCCGTGCGAAGTCGCAGATCCAGAATGGACAGATCATGTGATTTACAAATTCAATCAAATTAATGTATATAAAATCATGCTTACATTAAATTACATATGCATATGTATTTGTACACCACATAAAAATGCAGTGTGCTTTACATTCTGCAGCTCTATGGCCCAAAGTCAAGTTACACGACATGCAGGTGATGACAAAAACATGCATCCATTCACAATCATCATAGGAAAATTAGGAAAAAATCACATGGAAAATTTCACCTTTCGCAATCCATCTCCATTTCCAGCATTTCACATTTCACTCCGATTTTTGGCTTTCAGCCCCTGCGGTGTTAAGGCACACAGAGGGAACGGTTCAATGAACCAAACACCATCTCAACGTGAAATAAAAGTCAATTTGGTTTCTTGGATTCGATTCTGATGTTTTGATCGGACAGGAATGATTGATGCTGGCAATGCTGCAACATATGGCGCGATCAATGCAGCACCGACCATCTCAACTTTGACATTACTTTCTGGACGACACGAGATCTTTGGCAAGGAAAGTTTGATCACCATGGAAAGATATTGAAACAGATTGATGATTGACCCATATTCTTGATGATGTTTCTGCGCGAAATCGTTGAAGGCATTGAGAACACCGTGAGAAAATGCAATGTGTAGCAACTGTTTGTCCATTTCTGTGCAGGGCCCATCTCACTCCGTGGGGTCATGTTCTAACTCCGGTGTTTTTTTTCGTGACACTGTTGACACCGACAAATCTCAGGAATTTGGCACAAGAGTTGAAAGCAGCAGTGGATAAGGTTGTGGAAGCGAACCCTTTCTTGTCTGCCCGGGTCGTGAAGAAAGACAATCGATTTTTTCTTGAACCTGGAGTTCACAAAGATTGCTTCTTCAAAGTGGTTCCTCCTCCAAAAGAATGTCCATTGATTGGTTCTTTGGATTTGAAACAAAAGCTACACTTTTTACAGAGCCTGGAATCAAATTTTACAGATCCTGGAAATGCGCTCTTTACCCTGAAAAGTGGATGTCAAGTCTTCTTGGTGGAATTGATGACTTTCCCCGAGCCTTACGTGTGCTTTGTGATCCACTTGTCACATTTGGTGGGAGATGCCAAGACAAAATACGATATCGTAAGTCAACTGAATGCTATTTTAAAAGGTCAACCTTTACCAGTGAAATTGGACTGGGAAAGTCCAGCTCGAAGTAATTTCGAATTACTTCCAATGTCACTGAAGGATCGACAAAAGGTGGCCAATTTTGGTTGTTTTGGTTGGCTTGGACAACTCTTTTTTGGTCCCAAACGAGAGAATCATGTGACGTTGCTTTCCAAGAATCAGATTGAAAAAGAGAAAGAAAAATATGGGAAGCAACCAAATGGAAAGGGTGCCTCGTTCGTTTCTTCCAACGATGTCATTACTGCAGCTTTGACTCGGGCGATCAAAAATTCTTATGTCATGACCATCGCGGTGAACATGCGGAACCGAAGCGGTGCTGTTTCCAGCGTGCCGGGCAACGTGGCGGGCAACTTTTGGCAGACTGTGGCCATGGATCATCAGGCAGCAACTGATCCCAAAACCATCAGAGAACATTTGCCGAAATTGGAATTTTACAAAGATGGCGAAGTTCCTTGTTGGTCACGACCTCAGTTGTAGTTTTACAAACACAGAATTGAAAAAATCCGATCTCTTCTGATCAGGGTTTTCCCAATGACACGAATCTTGCCATCTATCGAAAGTTTTGTTTCCAACTTCTCCCTCCCTCAACCTTGAAGTCCAGTTTGTTATTCTCTTTACCGGTTCGCCTTTCCACATTTCTAAAGTGTTGCCGTTTCGCTTGCTTCACAATGATGTCATATGGTCAAACCTTTGAAAACGAAACAATTCTGCGGCTTTGTGAAAGTTGTTGTACCTATAAAACACGATAACACTGTAAAGCCAGCAAAGAATGGATGACCTAATGCCTATGCCTATAAGTGATTGGAAATTGATGGTCTAATCCTACAAATTTTCTGCTCGTACATCCTTTCTGGTTGGACAAGATCAATCAGAAGAGTCACATTCATGTGTTTTCATTGGTTTTCAGAACTTCATTTCGTGTTGCATTTCTTGACTTCTGTTTGGCCCTTTATTGCCAATGTTTTGGTTAGGCCCTTCTTTCGGGGACGTTACAGCTTCATCACCAATTGGACCAGTTTTACATGTCCCTTTGACGTCGGGTCGCTCAGAGCCCCAGAGCGGAAAGGGGAGCACCAATTCGACATGGAACTGAACATGATTTCAACAAATTTTGGATCATGAACATGACATTCAATGACTTGTAGATCACAAAAATATCATGGCTTTCTCCTTGTGAATGAACATTCTTCGTTGCATTCCTCGGCGACTTGAGGTGCAAGGTTTGACCTTAGATTGTCACACAGTGCATGGGAACTTCCTCAGGGGAAATCCTACCAACGTGGCTGTGGTGTTCCACGCGAACAAAGATACTATGGCTTTGAGCCACAACGCAACTTGTCAAAAAAGCAAGCTGAACACTATTGCTTTGAGTGATCTGCTGTGCGCACCACAATGTCACAATGTGATTTAAAGTGTATCAAAGTTCGTATGAAAGTTCAATTTCATGCGATGTTACAACTCGTCACAACTCTGGGAAAGTCTGTCGCAGAGCCAAAGATTCCGAATTCCGATCGTGTGCGATGCCTGGACTCCGCTGAGATCCCAGACGCAAATATGGATCCAAGCAGCGGCTTAGGCGTGTGTGATTCAATTATATTAGTGGCGTCTTGTTTTTTTGATCTATTGTATTCTATTGTGGTGTCTTGGGTGATGTGTTTTTTACTTTGTTCGACGTTTCTTTTATGTCAATTGGTGGTTTGGTGGTTTACTTTCAGAATATTCTGGCTGGAAATCTTTTGATGAAAAGACTCTGTTCAATTTAGAAAATAGCATGTTCAACCTTCTTGACTTCAACATAACGAAGGAAGGAAGGAAACAATGACAAGATGTTGAAGGCATTGAACGTAACCCGTCGACAGGTGCCTTGACATGTTGATGGCGGGAATGGCGGGTTTGGTTCGATCAAGGTATCGGCCACTTTTGAGGACTCGACATGAGCCCAGATTTTCGCAGAAAAAGGTGAAATGATGGAAGAATCGTGGAAGGAGAAACGGATAAAATCGAGAAAATTAAAGACTTTCCGGAGTTTATGAATTTTGGCAACTCCGTTCATGGGACTAAACCGCAGTTGAGCAGAATTGCTTTCATAAGATGACAGGAAGATGAATCGATCGCGTGAAGCCGAGAGTATCTCCGCATTTGACTTGTTTGCTCAGCTTGTTGGTTCGAAGATTTCGTTTGACGCAGGCAAGTGAAACAAGTGAAGCAATCAATGCACTTAACTTCTTCAGGTTGCTTCCAACCCAGCAAGCAGATGCCATTCATGAGATGCCGCAAAAAAAAGCATCGCAAAACGCAAACAATTCAACGTACAACACAAAAAACAATTTGTCTTCTTAAAGAGTCATTAAGTGATTTGCGTGAATCTTTCAAGCGATGGAATGCAGACTGGTGCCTCAATAAAGGCCGTGTTTGTTCCTTTCTTTTGTTTCTTTCGTTTCTTCGTGTTGAAATTTGCTTCATCTGACAAGTCGTCTCAGGATCCCAAGTTTCTTCATGCCTTGCAAGAGCGAGAAAAAGCCGTGGAGATCATGAAGGAAGCATTGCATAACACTGGAAATGTTCTTCGAACCTGGGTACAACACTTTGACAGAAAATTTGTTTCTTGGCTCAAATTTGTCGATCATTCAACGCCTTGGCCGTACAGAATTCACTGGAAAACAGGGTGTTTCACATGTTTTTGTCAAATGTTTATACATTAGTCTTCTTCCATGCATGATCTCAGTTGGTTTGTTGGTTTTGGAGAGTGTCATGATGAGTCATAACTCGTATGACCTTAGAACTAGCAAATTGCAACTGTTTGCACATTGTGACAAGGTATTTGGATCCCAAGTCACACACATAGCACCTGTGCAAGTGAATGGGGGTGACAGTCAGGTTGATGAAGAAGAAGGAGAGGCTTGGCAATTGCGCTCAATCCTTTAGAGAAGAAAGACGCACATTTGGGAGTTTGGCACTTTGGGGACTTGTGGATTTTGCATTAGATGCAAATACTTGCAAATCTTTTTCCTTTGCAGAGAGCATCTAGCACAAGCATTTCCTTCCACGTGAACTCAGATTCAACATGCACGTTTGGTCAGGCGCAAAGTTTTGCGTCGGATGCAGCAGCAGAGCAGCAGCGGCAAGAGATAGAAAGTCTAAGAGCAGAAGCACCGCAGGTACCATGTAGTCCATCTACAGTAGTCACTGATTCATATATTCATTGTAGTACAGTGTATTTCCTTTTGAGACGGCTGCTGCACTTTTTCTGAGTATTGATAGTATTGCATTTTTTTGATCCGGCTGTTGGACAAATGGAGTTCTCAATATCAACAAAACATCCAAGTGCAGTGTGATGGTACCAGGTACAGCAGCTCAAAGAAAAGCTTGCTGAAGTTGACGCGAAGCAGGTATGACGCAGTGGATGCAAATTATTGCAATGGCACTTAAATCCTGACTGGATTACCAACCCAAACTCCGTATCGCCCGCAGAAAGCAGGAAAAGCTCAAGACTGAAAATAAGCAGCCAGTGGCAAAGGCGCATTTTCTGTTCTGGGCACTTTCTCCCAGATATGTCAAGGAACAATGACGAATGCGTGGTGGTGTGGTGGTGTGCTGCATGTTTGTATCATAGAAGACGTAGGCGGCTGAAGCACCACAGTCGTTGCCCAGTATTGGCAAGTATCGGCCATCCTTCTTTTTACTCATCGCTAGTACTGGCCCAGGAATGACCATTTGGCCATCATTTTTCCTTTGACGACTTGCACACGCACAACAGTTTGTCCTTATTTGACTTCCTGGAAATATCCCTTTCCAATGAGAACATGTTTTTTGTTTGTTGCAGTTGGTGCGCAGGTTTGTGTTTGTGTTTGGTCTCAGAAATTTGTGGCAAATTTGTACTTTTATTCTCAGATCACATCACACCCAAGGATGATGAAACACGTCATGCAAATCGCTCTGATTGCTGCGGGGTCCGCAAACAAAGAAGTACATGCTTGATGCGGATGCAATGGCTAAGGGCCCCAGTGATGTGAGCATACTCCTGATTGACGAACATATAATTGGTTCATTGAAGACAATATATGGCTCCACCCTTCCTCGCTGGTGGGACCCTGTTTCGGGCAGATTGCCATCTAAACTATCATGTTCAAAGGGGTTGAGACTTGAAACTACCACCCGGTGATGCATCTCAGACGTCAAGCTTCTTAGAAACAGAAACATGAATTGAAGGAATCGCTGCTACCGCACATGTCCCTACCATGGTATTGAAAAGATTCAGCAGAAAACCTTGATTTCAACCAGGAGGTTGAGAGTTGCTCGGTCAGAGTTGCTCGTCGCGCCGGAGCACCTTAGATGAGCAGAGTTTTCTTTTTATAGATGTAAAGATTATCAGGAGGTTGACATTGAAATTGGTGGATGTAGGTGTTTCCCTTGGGGGCATAGGCGGGCGGAAGCACATGTAGCTGATCATGTGGCATAGGCAAGCCGTAGGCAATGCTTTTGCTCAACAGGTCTTGTATGACTTCATGTTTTGAAGATGAAACTTGTCGAAACTTGCATTTGCTCGCGTAAGCCTGCGTAGGCATAGATGTAAGCGAGCTGTAGGCAAATTTGGTTATTCCCAGGTCGTGGTACATGTCCTTAACGAATATGAAGTTAATTCGAACGTGTTGAATTTCTTATTGGTTGGTTTAACCCATGAGATGTCCGTTGTCAAGATCGAAAACCTGCCTGTGTCTGAAGTCGCGTAGCCTCGAGGTTGAAATTTGCACCCAGTCTTGGGCTTGTTGGGCGAAGTAGAGTCTGAACTCTGAACTTGAGGCCATGCCATGGAACGGAGGTGCCTTCAGCGCTGGTGATGGGGGTGATGTATCCAGCTTGTTCAGCGACACGGCCACACCCAATCTATCGATAGAACCGCAAGGCAGTATGTTGCATTGGAAGCCAAACAACTGATGTGATGCAAATGTCGCTACGTGAAAAGTATGAGGCATTGAAGGCATGCGGGACGCAGAATAGTTCTAAGCATATTGAATTGATTCCAACATTGGCGTGCTTCAAGACCAATGCTGGAGCGTTTGATTCTTCAGAACAAACATGTGTGCCATTTCCGGTCTTAATGCTTTCATCGGATCTCCTGGGCACATTCCCGCACTTCTTACACAAACAGAGATTTGTTTGGATATAGAATTGGAAAATGTCAGGCACTTCAAGTGCTTCGAGTTCTAACCTCCCTGCTTGGACCCGAGACTTTGCGTGGTAAACTACATGAAGGTAAATTGTTTCAGTGCCTGTCAGCACTGGGCACTGTCGACTTTGGGATCAGTTGAGGCCCAGCCACCTGCTTCTACGTCAGCTTCTCAAGCATTTTCTGCTGCTAGCTGCTAGCAATTTCATGATTCTTTGAATTGGTATCCCTTATACTTGGCAATCGTGCGAGTCATTACTTGATGATACATGAAAAAAAGTGCATCCCTTATCATCCACTTGCCATGGAGACAGGGGCAGCAGCAGCAGCAGCTCCTCATGGCGGAGAACACCAGGCGCCCATCTTTTGCAGCTGGGCCCTCAGGAGGTTTTTGTTGCAACCCAACAACCAGGGATTTGACAAGCGGGAATGTGAAATATGTGAAATTTCTGCGCGAGATCTTTTTGTACAACCCAAGGTCAAAATCAAACGAGGGCCGTTTTCCATCAGTGGTGATGATTGCACCTTGTCTCGACGATTGTGCTTGTAGAATTTGTTTGCCTGTGGTTTTTGGGTCAGATCAAATTGCTTGTAGTTGAAGTGAAAAGTTTACCCCTTGCTAGGATCCCTATTTTCGAGACGTCGCGTTGAGCAACCTCCTCCATTGGCTAGAGGATGTCTTTGTTTGCTTTTATCGATTATGCGACGTCGTGACATGTCCTTGCTTGATTTGCTTGTGTTTTTGACCCAGTCTTGCAAGGAGGACACAGCTCCTCCTTCAGAAGAGCCATCATCTGGCCAGAGGCCAGGTAGTTCATGTCAATGACAGAGAATCATGAACAAACATGAAAGAATCTCTTTACAACGCATCGAGATTGGGACAAGTTTGGTGAGTTCGATTTGTTTGTTTTCCAGACTTCAAATTCAGAATTCTGCTTGTTTGCATTTATCGATAGTGCGTCGTCAAGCGTCATCCTTGCTTGACTTGCTTGTGTTTTGTAGCCAGTCTTAATATGGAAATGGAAATTTGCACGCTTTTGCTTGTTTGCAGGAAGCCTCTACAGAGGCTGGTGCAACCACGGAGCCACCGATTCGCAGGCAAGATGTAACTCCTTGGCAGAATCATGAAAGAATCTCTTTACGTTTGCGGTTCTAATAGTAGCAAAACATAATTTTTGGGCTTGTTGAAGGGAAAGGGAGAGAGTTGACTGACTTGGGAAACCTAGGGTTTGTTAGGAAACCTTAGGGAAGATGATCGGGATCCCTTCCTCGATTCACACGCCACTCCTTCAAAAAGAATCCTGTAAGTATTTGTTTGTTTGCAACTTATTTTTCGTTATTCATGGATCATCGTCTTGTTCTGGTTCTGTCTAAATTTTCCCATTGGTATTTGCCATATTTTCATCTAAAGCAGCTGGTTGCGGAGAAAGAAATACATGGAAAATCGCTCCATAGAAGTTTGGGTAGGTTACTTGGAGGATCATCCCAGGACTCGTAAGTAGTTAGCAACTACGGTGATCGTAAGCCCCCATGCGGTTGTGGGACCCCTTCCAAATAGCCTTTTAATGCCTTATAAATGGAGGCGATCCTAACTACTTACTAAGTCGGTGACCCTCCAACCATCATTGTCCCTTACACAAACAGAGATTTGTCAGGTTCAAGCGCATCTTCATGTTCAGCTGCGTCAGCTTCTCAAGCATTTTGTGCTGCTGGCTGCTAGCAATTTCATGATACTTTGAATTGCCATCCTTTATACTTTATACTTGGGAATCGTGCGAGTCATTACTTTTGTCGTGACATAGAGGGTCACGATGAGATGGCTCCCGAAAAAGTGCTCATTATGCTACCTTTAGAAGGATTTATATACTTGAGTTTAGGGGGTGTTCGGACAGACTTTTGCAGGAATTTCATTGCATGATATCACTGATCCAGTATATGGACAATGCTCCAACCAGACTTTTGGCCCGAATGACATACCACCAGACTGCTTCAGAAGCCGTTTTAAGAACCCACTCAAACAGTAGATTGTGTATTTGCAGGGATTTACTTCTTAAATGGTTCGTTTGACGGAGATGTTTGACCAGATGGACGCCATCCTACCCTGAGGGGTATAAATCAAAGCATTGTTAGCATGGAGACAGGCCTGCGGGCAGCAGCAGCTCCTTGCCAAGTGCAAGTGCTGCTCGGGATCTGAGAATTTTCGGAGTGGAAGATTTGCTGGGCAAAGTAGAGTCTGAACTCTGAACTTGAGGTACTCCCCGGTGTGAGAAGGGGGTCATCCCACTAACAGCAATCCAACTGCGACGGGTATATTTGTACAAGAAGCTATTGGGATAGGGCGGATAAGATGAAATAAGTTGATATAAGACAAGATAGAACTGACGTATGTATGCTCAAATAATAAGCTAAGACAAGCTCAGATTTCATAGATGGGACCAGAAAAACAATATCAGATGACATAAGGTAAGGCAAGACAGATATAATTTCGATACCCTCCTGTGGTGGTCATCCCAGCCAACGCCCGATCCAACTGTGCAGTGATACTAAATACTATACGAAACAATGCGCTACGATGAGACACGATGATGGTATAGTGTGAGATATCATGACACAAGATAGGGCTATGTAGGCCAACATAGGGTCAGGCGACATGAGAAATATTTCATAGAGAAGGTAGGGAAAGGCCCAGGAATTCGCTGAGATAAGGCAAGGTTGATTTGAAGAAGGATGGATATTC
Organism: Breviolum minutum Mf 1.05b.01; assembly: GCA_000507305.1. Classification (NCBI taxonomy): domain Eukaryota; class Dinophyceae; order Suessiales; family Symbiodiniaceae; genus Breviolum; species Breviolum minutum. The sequence goes on along the minus strand of DF243143.1, from coordinate 19,599 downwards.
GATAAGTACACAGAAATTATTTGCAATACATTGATACGAAACATTGATCAACCAGTACACTTTCCAAACCAAATTCCACACCGAGGCCATTTTAGTTGGACAACTTCTTCGGAGGCCCACCACCACAACGGCCAGGCAGCCGGGCAGCCCAGGTCGATTCGTGTGGGGATCATGGCGGTGGCCATGGTTCATATCATTTCCAAAATTTCCACGTATATTTCGGGCAGTTTCTTGGATTGGCACTCATCTTCATGAATGAAATGAAAGTTGTTGCCCTTAAAAAACTCAATCAGGAAAAATTTTTCACCAGTCTATAGAGTAATTTCAACCCTGAGCCCATGATGATTCGATCGACTCGACCCATTGCTTGCCTTCGTGAACTCCGCACTGCGCATCATGAGAAGGACCGGAACCTGCCAGAATTAGTACGTATCTAATATTGAGGACAGGATTCACGTTTGTCTTTCGTTTTTTGTACATTGCAAACACAGGCTGGAATTTTCAGCAAAAGGATTTCCCAGGTAGATCTTTATATATGTATATACGTGTATATTTATTATTGTTTACGTATATATATATATATATATTTAAATATATATATAATGGTTTTGCTTTTATTCAAGTGATCTTAAGTATTTAAAATTTCGCCTACCCAAAGCAGCTCCGCCGCCTGCAACACATACATATCTCAGCGAAACACAATGCAATTTAAAGATGCAGTTACGATATGGGTAGCGCCAGTCTCTCCAAGATCACCAAATATATTGCCCTTGCCACTCAGGCGATCTACTGGCCGACGGGGCCACAAGTTTCAGCCCCTTGTCACAAAAGAAGTTCCGGGTTTTTCAAGCTGTACCAAAACGAGGTCTGAAACGAGGTCAAAACGAGGTCCTAAAGTTTCACCCAAGGTTTCCGGGTAAGCAGCCCTCCGCACTTCTGTTTCCATGCGTTCTACATTATGTTTTGTTATTTGGAATTGGAAACGGTGGAATTGTTTTCCGTCATCAAATGCAAGGATGTTTGGGGTCCCTAAACATCTATCATGGTTTTTCCAACCCAGAACTAAAGAGACGACAGGAAACAGAAGAACTTTAAAGGGTTTCACTTTCGCCTTGATTTCTTGCAGGATGGTTCCCGGATCCAGTTATGAATGGAGTTATGGGGCCCCTATAAGTAGGGTGAAGTATCCCCACTTATCCATTTGTAAGGCCATTTATACTGACAGCGGTGTTGGAGTCAAGTGGTGCTCCTGATGCTTGTTGTGGTTTCAAATCATCATGCGTGAGGACTAAAGATAGACACTTTTTTGTCAGGCCGCATCCAGCTCCTCTCCACCATTTCTACCATTGCAGCAGGCTGGCAAAGTTGCATATTTTGTGAATGTTCATCAACGATGTGTCTTACCTTTACATTCGAAGATGATTCTCAGATACTTGGAAACCATGAGTTTGATCTTGTATCACCCCCCACTTGGTTGGGCTTTTGTTTTGTTATGTTTTGTTATTTGGAATTGGAAACGGTGGAATTGTTTTTCCGTCATCAAATGCAAGGATGTTTGGAAGAACTGTACACTTGCGTTCTTGGGTTAAAAAAACAAAGGAAAAGGGTGACGTTGAACGATCGTACCAGCAATCCAATCGAAAAAAGGACACATGTGGTACCATAGGTACCATTTCATGGTAGTTGCCTGAAACGAGATTTTTACCAATTGCTGTTTTTACCTTAATGAAAGGACATCCATCATTATTTAACCCGGCATGATGGTGATGCTGAGTGGATTCAGAACAACGCAGTGCTATGATGTTGGTATTTCTTTGGTGGCTGCTTCGTAAAAAAAGGGGCCCCTAAACATCTATCATGGTTTTTCCAACCCAGAACTAAAGAGACGACAGGAAACAGAAGAACTTTAAAGGGTTTCACTTTCGCCTTGATTTCTTGCAGGATGGTTCCCGGATCCAGTTATGAATGGAGTTATGGGGCCCCTATAAGTAGGGTGAAGTATCCCCACTTATCCATTTGTAAGGCCATTTATACTGACAGCGGTGTTGGAGTCAAGTGGTGCTCCTGATGCTTGTTGTGGTTTCAAATCATCATGCGTGAGGACTAAAGATAGACACTTTTTTGTCAGGCCGCATCCAGCCCCGCTGCTCCTCCACCACTTCAGCTTCTTTGAGCTACCCCGCGAGGTGCCGGGGAGCCGGGCAGCCCAGGTCGATCCGTGCGGGGACCATGGCGGCGGCCATGGTCTACGACAAAGAATTTTTCGTGTATCATTTCCAAAATTTCCGCGTATATCTCGGGCAGTTTCTCGGATTGGCACTCAGGCAACCAACTGGCCGAAGGATCCACAAACTACAGCCCCTTGTCACAAAAGAAGTTCCGGGTTTTTCGAGCTGTACCAAAACGAGGTCTGAAACGAGGTCAAAACGATGTCCTACAGTTTCACCCGAGGTTTCCGGGTAAGCAGCAAGATTTTCTTTTCTTTCTCATCGTCTTCCACTAGCACTTCAAATTCATCAGACGTTTGAATCAAGCTCAGCACTGGAACCGAGGTCACCATTTTTTAAAGAACATGTTTAGATATGAAAATCAAGTAAACGAGGTAGGGGGCGTCTATAAAAGATGCGGCCTTTCAATTTAACAGAAATAAAAGCCGCGGCTCAGGTGGAGGTACAACCTCAACCCCTTTTCGTCACGTTCACGGCCCTCATGCCAAGCGACGCCCCGTGTTGCATGGCCTTGTCATCCAGGAGTGGGAGGCGAGAATGGCTTGGGTTACAAGTGACGAGTGTCAACTGCTTTTGACGCTGGAACTGCTGCTGTCAGATCTTGTTGTTTAAGATAATGATTCTTCTTTCTATCGGGAATCAGAGAGTCACCCTTGCTTGACTTGCTAACTTGGAGTGATGCAGGCAGCCGATTCCGGTTCCGCGGCAGGACGCCAGGAAGCCAGGCCAGAACAGCGGGTGCGGAAGGGAATTCAAAACAGGGCAGCTGAGAATATAGTCTTTGATTCTACCCAAACTATTTCCAGCGAGTTCTTCATCGAATTTGTCATCAAATCAAGCGTGAGGATTTAAGATCCCTTTGCCACACATTTTTCTACATGTATGTTTCACTGTACGCACTCAATGTCAATGAAGCTCTCAAACAAGCAGCGGTTCTTAGGTGATTTGTTTTCTTCTGCAGCGTCCACGAAAGGGGGAATTTTCCTGACATAGAAATAGAACATCCCTGTTTTTTCCCTCTTCCACAAAAATTCGGTGGGGATTCTAAAATAGTAGCTGGTGCTTGGAAAACTGCGGTGGGTTTCTCCATCATCAACAGTATTCACTGTGGTTCATTCACAACTGCAAAGGATTGAACTCCGAGTCATCCACAACCCAGCTTTCTTGGAGTTGTAGAGCTGTTTTGTTGCTGTTTTCTTCGTAGAAACCGCTCCCCTTGAAAGGATGTTAATGCGACAATGATCCATGAAGAAAATGAAAAGGCCATCTGAGGGAAAAAACATAGGCTCCATCAAAAATTGAAAAGGACATTACCNAAAAACATGGCTCCATCAAAAATTGAAAAGGACATTACCAAAGGACGGACCCCTAAGTAAATTGCTAGAGCTATTAGATACTCAGGGTTGTAGGGGTCCGTTCAATGGGTCCTGTTGGGGATTTCTTAGATTAATGGTTCAATAATTTTTCGAAAAGATGTTTTCATCCAGTTTTTGAATGGCTTGAATTTGTGACTATTGTGTTTCTCAACACATGGGGGGCTCATCCCATGCAGTTCAACAGAATCTTTGTAAAGGTGTTTCTAAAACATTTTCCAACTGGGTGACTTGATATACCCCCCTGAAAACTAACATCTCCCTGGAAAATTTGATGGTTGGGGTCGATGGTTCATTTCATTGATGACTTCTGCTGTTGTATCTGGGCAGTTTCGTTGCATCCCCTTGGGGGTTCACCTGGACGATCCATAACTAATAATCACCGAGCTTTCCTCATTTACCGCAACCAGGTAGATCCCAGCTGTGCTTGTGCAGCTGTTGGTGAAGAAGCAGAAGCTGTATCTTGGCAGGGGAAAGAGGCTTCAAGCTGCTCCACTAACAGCTCCATGTACAGAGTATTTTATGGAATATTCGTCGACATCTACCATAGAAATATAATGAAATAACATGAAATGAAACAAGCAACGAAAAAAAAGTTTCCACAGCAGCAAGAATATGAACGAGCCCTATTAACTGCGGCAGTCCAACATCACTTGAGCTCAGAGGCATCAGAAACGCAGAGGGCGGATTTCTATTTGCATACAAGTAGGTGATGAAATGGTTAGAACTTTTAAATGGGTCCTTTTTTCAGGGGACATTCCTTCATTTTCGGGGGGGCGCCCTCCCAAAAACTGGCATAGCCTTTGAAAATCATTGCAGCCTGGACAGGTGGGGCCTGTTGTTGTCTCCTGTGCCCCGTTGGTCTGGGGAGATGTGTTTTTCTTGGATCATATGAAGTTGTAGAAAAAAACTTAAGTTTACTCAACCTTTGAGTTTTAAGAGGTTTGAAGGATTTTCTTTTTTCAAAAGGATGTTTTTTAGGGGATAGATACTTAGGTTTAGGGGTCCGTTCAGTGTGTCCTGTTGGAGATTTCTTTTTTTTGGGGGGGGGATTCCTACAGTAGAGGCATCCTCAATTCTCATGGCTACACTTGATATAGTCTTCGGATAAAACCCCTGGCGGATGGCTTAGATATCGGAGAAAAGACCATGATGAATCAACGGACTCAAGGCTTACGGCCAAAGGGCTGGCTTTGAACCATGACAACATCTGTCAAACCTGTGATAGAAGTCATAGAAGTCGGTATGACATGTTCCGCGCTTCACTTCCCGAAGGCACAGCGAGATGTTCTGATGCAGCGGGCCCATTGTTTGCACACGGCCAAGCACAGCCATGCCCCAAAAAAAAACAACGGTACAAAATGGGTCGGTACATGGAGTTTGTATGCAATGTACGTTTTGGATCGTTGCCTGAAATTTGGCCCAATAAATAGTGACAGATTTATGCACTTTGGATTCCCTGTGGATGAGGATGACGAAATTTGGTTTGGGCACAGCAAGTTGAAAGTAGGGAGCATTCTTGAAAACAGGTTTGAAGTTGATCACCAAATGACCAGTGATGTTCGCTATGGGTTGGTGACTTTATATAGTAAGGTTTCTAGAGATGCCCAGCTCGTGGAGCTTTGCATGAAAGTTAACTGAATCAGACGACCAGAGCTGAATACGTTTTGGGGTAGAAGTTGGTAGCATTTGACCGGGGCAAGGGGCGTTTATTTTTACCGATTTCGTTTTCAATTGAGCTTATTTCTGCTCTCCCGGAAACATCTGTTATCCAGGAGCAACCCCTGAAATTTGATACCAAAAAACGGAAGACTTCTTGTAACCCCATGGAAATATGCCCGGCGCCAAGAGTCAAATACTGCGTTTCAAAATTTTTTGGTCGTGAGATCAAGGTTCTTGGATCACCAAGGTTGTATCAATGAGAAAGAATCATGAAGATGATGTTGAATCTGAACACCATTCTTTGGTAAGCTCCCTGCCGAATTCATGCGGTGATTCTGTTGGTCCTACATCTTCATGTCATAAGTGCGTTGTGTTTGCTACTCTCGTCATAGCCCCACCTCGCCACCGCTGTTCAAAGTTCTAAAACATGCGGGGGTGAAAAGAATACGTATCAGTCAAAGCGACCTCTAGTGAGGGAAGTGGAGCGTTTTTGCCAAAGAGAAGATAATTATTCTCAGGCGTTACTAAGAACCTGAAGGAATCAAAAATTGTTTTTTTTTCTTTTTTGGTCCCGTTTGTGTTTGCTGTTTTCTGATTGTTTTTCAATGGTAGGCTAGGCCCGTGGTGTGATCATGCGGCCCTGAAACCTTAACTCAAGCATTTAAGCGATTCTGTACCAGACGGACACGCGCTTGAGCAACAGATGCAATTTAATGTTGAAGGTTTTTTGAAGGAACACACGCAAACAACTTTTTGACCACTATAGCTGCCACGAATGCTTCGCAGGGTAGTCCACTGCAACATATTTACACTTAGGGATTTTACGCCAGAGATGTTTTCGATATAAATGTCATCTTCAAGACATAAAAAAGAGATGGCATGAAGATTAGTGGTTTTCCTTTGCTGTTTCATCAGCCGTTACTTCTTTTCCAGAAGTGAACTGAGAGTGAGACAGTGACTTGTTGTCAGCCACGCCATGTCAGAGCAGAGCCCGACCGAGTGGACAATTGGGTGAAGCCAGGTACGAGACCAAAGTTCGGAGTTCTGAATTTTCCCCGACAAACTTGGAAGGCGAAAGTCAGGGGTGGCAAAGCAAAAACACTGATGGGTCCAACCTCTGATTGATCAACGGACTATCTGATTCTCTGACTATCTGACTAACCGACTATCCGACTAACAGACTATCTGTCGAACTGATTAACTGACTAACTGATCCGCAAACTATTTGACTAATGGGCTTTAACTGACCAACTGACTGTTTAATTGACGGACTGACTAACTGACTACCTGGCGAACTGGCTACCTGACTGACTATCTTATTGATCAACTGACCAATCGATCAACTAACCAAATGACCGAGTGACTAGTGCAGACGAACTTAGTCAGTGACCAATGAACACAATGACATACCTGACAAACTGGTGACTAACTGTCTACCTGGCTGACTGACTGACTGACTGACTGACTTAATGATTATTATATCTGTCTCTGGCCCAACAACAAACTCACGAACTAGCTAACTGACAACAAATCGCTTCACTGTCCACATGCCTAGCTGACTAACCGACTAGCTGAACGGACTAAGTGATTTATTGATTAACTGACTAAGTGAGCAACTCCGTAACTGACTAACGGACTGGCTGATTAATTAGTGACAAACACACTTCCTAACTCACTGACTAACTGACTTTGACTCGCTGAGGAATGGACTAACTACCTACTTGACCAGCTGACAAACTAACTAATTGGCTAAACTGACCAACTGAATACTAGCTAAGTGACTAATTGACTAACTGCCTAACTGACTAACTAGTGACCTGACTGACTAACTGACTGACAGACTGACTGGCGAACTGATTGACTAACTGACAGATGGACTATATCGGGACTGACGAACCGATTCCTTGACTAATTGACTGCATGACTAACTGACTAGCTGACTAACAAGCTAACTAACAAGCTAACTAGCTAACTGACCCACTGACTATTTGATTAACTAGCTATCTGAAAACTGACAAACCACTAACTGACTAACGGGCTAACTAGCTAATTGGCCAACTGACAAACAAGCTACAACTGCTACTAGCTAACTGACTTATTGGCTAATTGATTTACTAGCTACCTGGCAAATTGATTGACTGACTACGTCGCTAATTGAGTATGCTAGCGAACTGATATAACTAACTGATTTCATGATTAGTTGACTCACTGACGAACTAACTAACTACTTAACTAATATCTAACTAACGGGCTAGCTGACTAAGTAGCCAACTGGCTAACTGAGTATCCTAACTGACTAATTACTAATTCACGAAGATTAATTCAATATTTGACTTTAACTGACTAACTAGCTAACTAGCTGACTAACTAGCTAACTGATTAAGTGACTAACTAGCTTACCGACTAACTGACTAATTGACTACGTAGCGAGCTGACTAACCGCTGAACTGATGAAATCAACTGACTAGCTGATTAGTTGATTACTGACGAACTGATGAACTAGCTTACTGATTAGTTAGCTGTCTGACTAACTAGCTACCTAAGTGACTAACTAACTAAGTGACGAACTGACTATTACTGACTACGTGACTACCTGGCTAATGGACTAACTGACTGACCGACTGACTGACTGGTTGATGATTTCACCTACTGACGCCTTGACTATCTAATTGGTTGACTAGCTGACTAACTCATCAACCGACGAAGTGAAAAAGGGACTGAGTGATGACTTGACTAACTGGCGAACTGAGTATCAACGTATCTATCTCTTCTGTCCGACACCTTTGCGTGAAACAATTCTACGGCTTTGTGAAAGTTGTTGTACATTGCATTTTCTGACACCAACCTATAAGACACGACAACATTGTAAAACTAGCAAAGAATGGATGACCTAATGCCTATAATTGATTGAAAATTGATGGTCTAATCCTACAGATTTTCTGCACCCTTTCTGGTAGGACTGGATCAATCAGAAGTATCACATTCATTTCGCTTTATGTTGTTTTCATTGGCTTTCAGAACTTCATTTCGATTTGCATGTCTTCACTTCTGCATTGCCTTCATTGCCAATTTTTGGTTAGGCCCTTCTTTCGGTGGCGTTACAACCTCATCACGAATTGGACCAGTTTTACATGTCCCTTTGACGTCGGGTCGCTCAGAGCCCCGGAACGGAAAAGGGGAACACCATTTCGACATGGAACTGAACATGATTTCGAAAATGAAGGTGGGTCAACTGTGACCAACGGATATTCAACGAATTTTGGTAATTCTAAAAATGATTTGATTTTTGGATCATAAAAATACTTTGGCTTTGAGCCACAACGCAACTTGTCAAGCAGAAACTGCGCACTACCGCTTTGAGTGATTTGCGATGTTCATGTCAATGTAATTGAGAATGTGTGCCGATCTGTGCAAATTTTTCGTATCAATTTCGTATCTATTGCGATGTGATGATGTCACAACTCTGTCGCAGAGCCAAAGATTCCGAATTCCCATCGTGTGCGATGCCTGGACGCACTGAGATCCCAGATGCAAATATGGATCCAAGCAGCGTCTTAGACGTGTGTGATTCAATTATATTTGTGGTGTCTTGTTTTGTGATCTATTGTATTCTATTGTGGTGTCTTGTTTGATGTGGTTTCTTTTGCTCTGTTTGACGTTTCTTTTATGTGATGTCAACTGGTGGTTTGGTGGCTTACTTTCAGAATCCTGGCTGGAAACCTTTTTGATGGAAAGACTCTGTTCAACAAGAAAGTAGCAACTTCAACCTTCTTGACAACGTACCCCGTCGACAGGTGCCTTGACATGTTGATGTCGCGAATGGCGGGTTTGGTTCGATCAAGGTATCGGCTACTTTTGAGGACTCGACATGAGCCCAGATTTTCGCAGAAAAAGGTGAAATGAGGGAAGAATCGTGGAAGGAGAAATGGATAAAATTGAGAAAATGAAAGACTTCTCGGAATTTATGAATTTATGCACCTCATTTCATGGAACTATACCGCCCTTGAGCAGAATTGCTTTCATAAGATAACAGGAAGATGAATCGATCGCGTGAAGCCAAGAGTATCTCCGCATTTGACTTGTTTGCTCAGCTCGTTGGTTCGAAGCTTACGTTTGATGCAGGCAAGTGAAACAAGTGAAGCAATCAATGCAGTTAACTTCTTCAGGTTGCTTCCAACCCAGAAAGAGGATGCCATTCATGAGATGCCGCAGAAAAAAGCATCGCAAAACGCAAACAATTCAAAGTAAAGCACAAAAAACAACTTATGTTCTCAAATAGTCATTAAGTGATTAGCGTGAATCTTTCAAGCGATGGAATGCAGACTGGTGCCTCGATAAAGGCCGTGTTTGTACGTTTCTTCTTTCGTTTCTTTCGTTGCTTCGTGTTGAAATTTGCTTCATCTGACAAGTCGTTTCAGGATCCCAAGTTTCTTCATGCCTTGCAAGAGCGAGAAAAAGCTGTGGAGATCGTGAAGGAAGCATTGCATAACACTGGAAATGTTCTTCGAACCTGGGTACAACACTTTGACAGAAAATTTGTTTCTTGGCTCAAATTTGTCGATCACTCAACGCCTTGGCCATACAGAATTCACTGCAAAACAAGGTGTTTCACATGTTTTTGTCACATGTTTATATATGTTTATATACATTTATGTTTTTTTCCATCTTTTTCCTATGCATGATCTATGCATGCTCTCGGTTGGTTTGTTGGTTTTGGAGAGTGTCATGATGAGTTATGATTCGTATGACCGTATGACATCACTGATTTGGTGTTCAAGCTGTTCAAGCCGAGGAACGTCAGATCGGTAGCCGACAATTCTGTGCGGGTCTGCGTGCGCTTCGCTTTGAAGGCTGGAGTCTGAAATCCTTTAGACGATGTCGCGAACAATCAAAAGTAGAGCTGGCAACTGGAAGTTGCGTGTGTTTACACCCACATTTTTTACGACATATTTTACGACATATTCTTCACCTGTTCTTTTCTTGGTGAGGCGATCCGGAGCTGTTGTTTCTGCGCGTGGACGTCGACAAGATCGACGAGGTGACACGAAACGAAAGGTGGAAATCGGTGCGAACTTAGTGTTTTGAACAAACAAGATGGAAAAGGGAAAAAAAAGACGCAAAGATGGTCGAAAAAGAAATATGACGGGATGTCGTGTTTCTTTAAGGTCACCTTGGATCACATTGACCCCGAATCTGGAAAGAAGCTTGGAGAAGGTTTTGTCGGATGCATGCCATGAAACTTCAAGATGTCGATTCCAGAACACAGTGACAGAAATGTCATGAAACCTCGACATTTGAAACGCTGACATGTTTGAGAGTTTGAATTAACAGTGATTGTTTCTGCCTGAGACTTTGGATGGGATTTCGTATGTGGTGTGTCAAGAACTTCAAGGATGAATCAGCGATGATCAACGAGCTCTCACGCCCGAAACTAAGGGCATGGGCATTTACGAATGAAATATCGACAGAATGAAGATCCGCTCAAGTTTGTGTTTACATTTAAACAGTTTTTTTGTATACATTTGTTTCTGTATGTTTTTGCAATCTTTGTTGGTCTAGGTGACTTTGGCGGTGCCAATCGTAATGCTTTTGTGGCCAATCTTCGGCGATTGGGTTGGAGCGACGAAAATGAGGAGTTGTTGTTCGATGCTCTGAATCTGCAAGATAAGCAAGAGCTACGAACTCGAGATTTGACCTTCTTTGCCGTGGACAAGCGGAAATTTACAAAAGCTCGAAAAGTTCTTTGACTGAAGCATATTTGCAGTATCCAAATGTATTCATAAACTCATTTTTTCTCCCTTGTTTTGCCGTTTTCCCATGTGCATTTGCGAAGTCAGCCATGTTCTCTTTTGAAACGAAGGGCATGAAGGACGCCGTAAAGCTGAAAATGCACGAAGCGAAGAAAAGAACTTTGGTGTCGAAAGCTCGAAGAGATTTCAAGGTGTGGAAGATCTCGGAAATCAGAAATGCATGAAATGCGTTGCCAAGGGTGTGTTGTTTTTTCATGTTTTTTCTGTTCGACACATAGATGTTTTTTCTGCCAGGTCTTCCTGAAAAAGAAATTTGTGCCTTGGAAAAATATCAGATATGAGTTGTAAGAGTATAATCTATTATATGAGTCATATGATATGCAAAAGAAAGGGAGAAGAAGAAAGATAAGAGGAAGGCACATTTGTTAACTTAGTCAACATCGACCACGACTCTATCGGCTAAGGGAACACTTCTGCGCGCTTGGCGGACATTAGATGCTGACGGAAGTATGTTCATTCAGAAAACGGAAACTCGGAAGCTGAAGAAGCTGAAGTGGGTTGTATGCATGTGTACGCATTGGTTGTAACCGCTGTGGTAACACAGGGTAACACCTACATCCAGGTTGAATCATGCTGAATACGTTTGGTCTTTGGTTGTTAGCTGGTTGTCTGGTTGGTTGTCTTTGGTTGTCTGGTTTTCTTCACCCAGGAACTCTTCAAAGCTGCTGCTCGGTTGAATTTTGGCAAATGACAAGTTTCCGGACGAAATTCGGAAATTCTTACATGTTCTTTTCGTAAACCTGGAAAACGCGATTGCTTTCCAAGTCATACTGTGCAGGTGAAGGACTTGTGCTGGCAGGTGCTTCCAATGTTGAAATCTTGTGACATTCTGTGTGATCGGATGTTCCTGTAGTGTGGACCCGTGATCTCACTGTTTTGCCAGGGTGATGCACGCATGCTGTGGCAAGGTTTGGACAAGGAGAAGCAATCAGCACGCAACGGACATCAACGTGGTGGACTTCACGTAGGGACGTAGACTTCGTAGCCTGCAAACTCCCTTTATGAGTCAACAGATGCAATATTCGTGTCCATCTTCAAGGGTAGACACGGAAAACATTGACTGGTTGAGACCAAGCATGAACTATTTATTTGTTTGCCTTTGTCCACCGTGTCAATAAGCCTAGGTGTTTTTTCCACTATGCCATGATTTTGATTCTCTTTTTGTCAAGAGTTCTTCAAAAGGATTTCTTTTGTTTTACTAGGTGCTTCAGATTTTCTGGTGTAATCCAGGACGGCAGTGGAATTACTTCGTTGGAAGAGCTGGATATGAGGAGTGCAGAACAGTTCCCCAACATTTTTCAGTCACAATGTGAGTCAAATGTGTGTCATGATGTGTCGGACGTACCAGCTGCAAAGTTTCACCATTTTTCCAGAAATAAAACGAAAAAAAACAACTCCAAGGTTGGCGAACTTCAAGCATCAAGTCACAGAGAAATTTGGTACCGCTGAGAATTTCTTCCAAGCCCTTGATACACAGAAGATGGGCAAAGTTCGGGAAAAGGATTTCATTCAACGATGAAGCTCGGCTCGAGGTTTGAGATGTTAAGGTTAAGACTTTAGCAATGATATCGAAGATATGTGAAGATATGATATTCAAGTCTTAGAAGTCTTAGAAGTGTTGCTTTTGTGTGTTCTGCCGACATGCTTCCCTTGATCAGTTGGCCTGTGGTTTTCACCGAAGTTTCCAAAGGTGAACGACTTGGGATCAGCCGTGCCGATCGCCGTTTATTCAATGGCTTCGACGCAGAGGGGAAGAAACATATCACCGCGAAGGACAGCCGACCCCACAGACACATTGTAATCCAATTGTAATCCAATTGTAATCCATGCAAATTGAAAGGATGTGGAAATAAGTCGAAGTTCCAATCTGTCATGTCAATACAATGCAATATGTAAATTGATATTATGTCACGGCTGTTTGATTTTGGTATTTTGTGGTATTTGAATATCAAATCTTTTGATATCTTTTGAGCTTTTATGATTTTAGACAAAGATATGATGTTTTGAATGTTCTGTTCACCTGTTTTTTTCTTTCAGGATGTGTTGTTTGTGGACCAGTGGAAATGCCCCCAGTGTCAAGCTCGGTCGTGGAAATCACAGGGTTCGTCACTGGGTTCGTCGGATTCGTCACTGGTTTTTCTCAGTTCCAGGTATTTGACTTGTTCTCCCAACTCCCAAGCCGCCCGTGACTTCAAAAATGCGTTGCTGTGGCTCAGTAGCATTGGGAATGTCACTCTTAAAATCCCTTAAATACGTAGACTCAGCATGGCTCAGCTCGGAACTCTTTCATTTTAATGATGAAAGATTTTTGTTCTCTCACGTTTTGAGTATTTTTTTGCGATTTTGTGGTTTTTGTTGTCATTTTTGATGCAAAGCTGAAAGCCTTCGATTTGAGGCAAATCTATCCCACGATTCTGAAAGCATGGCGCTTGTTGTTGGACCGCGATGGCAGCAACGTGGTCGGATGGGAAGAATTCGCAGCGGCGGCAAAGCGCCTGAACTTTCATGGCGACTTGCCCGGCGCTTGGCGCTTCTTTGATCAGGAGAGGATGATGTCATTGTAGAGAGTGTAAATATATGGTGTCTTTATATTATGTGATATTATGTGATGTTATGTGTCTTATTTTTCCGCAATTGAAGAGTTTGAAACTTGAATTCACAACGGTGCAATGAATCTGTAGAGGACATCAGTGGAAGCATCTCCTTTGGTTCGAGCCTCGAGCCGGAAAAAACACGTTTTCACGTGTTTTTTCTGATCCGGAACAGGGGATCCACCAAGGCGAACTGGACGCCACGTCCTTTGCCGAGCCCGGAGCCCAACAGAAAACGCGACGGCCGGAGTCCGGAAAACGGATGGGATGACTTGATGACTCGACTCGCGAGATGGCTTTCAATTCTGAAATCGATGACGAGTTATGACATGACATGATGAGTCTCGTGAACTCATTGTGAAGTCCTTGTGAACTCTGAGTCTTGACCATTTTGACCATTTTGACCATCTTGACCATCTTGACAGACCTCAGGTTGTCCGCCTTCAAAAGTTGGGCTGATGCAGAGTTTGGAGGTGTTCGAGCAGCTTTTACAGTTCTAGATGAAGATAATTCACATGACTTCAACGTGCGAGAGTTCATCAAGATGTTGCGCTTCTATGGTTTTCAAGGGGATTGTCGTGCTCTATTTTCCACCTTGGACTGTGATGGACATGGTACTCTTTCACTCAATGAGATCTCCTTCTTGGATCTTTGGGAATCACCACCACCTACACCTAACAGGTCAAAGGAAAATTTTGCCAGTCGTATGAGTCAGATGCTACCCACAAAAAACACAGAATCAGAAACGCAGACAAAAAAGGAAGAAAAAATGAAAAAACTTCCACAAGTGTCTCCACGTTTGGAAGAGTTGGCACGTTCTCGACATCCACGTGCACCACATCGACTTCCATTATTGGCAAACGCCTCGAAATCCACTTTAGACAGTTCTGTGGCGTTTTCCTCAGCGTCCAAATCAAGGCTCCAGAAGTCCGTCTATGGCAGCTTTTCTCGTACAGATGGCTTTTTGGAGGAAATCAACAAAACGGCATGGAGAAATTTTCGGGTCAAGGTCATTAAAGAGGAGATTCTTTCAGGACACATCAATGAAGATTTCGATTTCACACCGTTGGATGCCACTTTTTCCAAAGTGAAAAAGAAAACCATCGCTTTGAGACTTCGAACCATCGAACTTCTTGACAAAGACAATCAAGATCTTCGAAACTGTCTTAACCACTCCAACTCCGTAGATTCTTTAGATCCGTAGGATCGACTCCGTTTCACTTATCCGTTTCACCGTGAAATTCACCCATCTCCTAAAAGTCGAATCTGTGAGTGTGATGCAATCGTATGCAAATAGTAGGTGAACAAAGAGAGATTTCCTGGAAAATCCAGGCATTGATCACAGTGATTCGTGATTTCATTCCATGTGATTCCAAAAGCAAGGTGCTCAACATGTCGAACTCTAAGTGAAACCAACCTTTTGTCTATACAAACTATACTAAGTCTTTTCATACATTTGCTTACCAATTTCTTCGAATTCTCTGATTCCGCAGCTCATTTGTGGTTCAGATCTGGGTGACAAACTGATTTGTCAATTTGTCATAATCATGGCGGGAGAGGCGGCAAAGGGAACTATGGGCATCTTCATTGTCTTCGTGCTTTCTCGCGCATTGCACCCTATGGTCATTGACTATTCCAAAGTTGATGGAAAGATGTTGTATTCCAAGAACTCCCCGGCCATCATGAGCCAGATCCTCTCCATGGTTTTTGTGAACTTTCTGGCCTGGAAGGATGAAGGCATGAAGGGTGTGAAGGCATGCTGGGAGATTCCAAAAGGTGCGTCCATCTTCATTGTCATTGGTCTATGGTACGCATTCGGAGATTTCCTGGAAATGTTGTCCATGGGTGCTATGAATGGTGGTGTCTACCAGCTCCTCCTCCAGTCGAAACTCTTGATCACTGCAGTGATGATGATGTACTTGAAGGGCACTATGCAGAGTGGCTTGAAAAGAATTTCGGGGATAGGGAGATGAAGTCTTAGATAAAAACTGTTTTTTTTCAGTTGTTTCATGATGTTGCAGTTGAATTCAATTGCTCTTAAGACAGGCTAAGACGAACTTTACAAGATTTTTGCTTATTTTGCATCGTTTGTTAAGTCAGGTGATCTTCAGTGGAGTGTGCTGGTTGCTGCAACTTTGGCTATCAGTGCATTCGTCATGGTTGACGCTGGCAGTTCGGATGATTCTGGAATCCCTCTCATGGGAGTGGCCACCATCTTAGTTCTTTGAGCGTTTGCAACCATGCATATGCTGTGAATGTTTGTGTTCTTTCGTTCATGCCTTCCAAGTGAACAGGGTTTTGGTATGTGCATGCATAAGATCGCACATGTTTGAAAGCTTCAGCTTGTGAGAGTTTGAAGTCTCTTTGTCTCTTTTCGACTTCATAGTCAGGTGCATGTGGTACATTGAGCCTACTTAGGCCATGGTGTTGTTCAAGGTCGGTGTCTCTTGCTATGCAGCGGTCCTCTCTGATGCAAAGTTGAAGGGCTTCAGCAACATGTCCATGTCTGCCAAGTTGTCTTTGATGTCTTTGGCTCGTGTCATTGCCTCCATCGGCATTGCCGCGGTCATGGAGCCAGGAGTGCAGCCATCCTACCACATGAGTGCAGCAGGATTCTTTGACCATTGGACCACGGCAACCTGGATTGTGACCTTGTCCTTCACTACCAAGTCTTTGATTACTCTCTTCTTGTTGAAGTCGTTGGATGGTATCCAGAAGAACGTCGGAGAGGCCGGGTTTTTATCATGCATCGCAATCTAGCACACTTTCCGAACAGCCTTGGTAATAGCGTTGGCAAATAGCACTGCTATTGGGGTTGCCAATAGCACTTCCCATAGCGTTGCCAACAGCATGGACTGTAGCATTGCTGTTAGCATTGCTGTTAGCATTGCCAATCTTTGCTGAAGGCTCTCGCGGTGATTGTCATCTTCTTGGGACAGATTGCGGCTGGCACTTCTGTCTTCAACCTTTGCGCGTTCTTGCTTGCATGCCTTGTGGTGGTCCTGGTTCGTATCTATGGGCTTGCTGGCAAGGCCCATCTCAATAAAACATAATAAAACTGTTCGCCATGTTTGTGTTGCATGTTTTCCATGTTTTTTTCACAGCGAAAGCCCTGAAGGTCAAAGCAAAGACTCCAGAAGGACCCACACCAGTGATTCAAGCAACTACAAAGAATGGTGCCACTGACCTCAAGGTGACGAACATTAGCAACACCTCCCCTGTGTAGGGAAACAGATTTGAATTTGAGATTTTCACGAGTGCACTTTTCAAGAAGCATATCTGGATCCTGAAAGGATTTCTGATGTGTTTCTGTCTCAACACTCTGACATTTTGCATATTTGGTATGGCCATGATGACCATGATGTTTGAGTCAGCATGGCCGTCCACCAAAGGCGTCCAATAGTACGCAGACACCGGACAATGATACGCGATGGCAACAAAATTGTGTGCAAATGTGTGCCCTTATAACATGAGGCCTAGTTTATCATTGAAAAAGCAATGCTTAATTTTCTGTTTTCTAGATATACAGATATACAGATCTTCTTGAGCAGAAGCTGGACTGGACTTGTGAAAGCTATGATAGGTCCCATATTAAAGATATTTTAAATTATGAAGGTGTCTATGCTAAACTAAGTCTCTTCATACCTTTGCTTACCGATTTCTGAGTATTCTCTGATTCTGCAGCTCATTTGTGGTTCAAATCTGGGTGACAAACTGATTTGTCAATTTGTCATAATCATGGCGGGAGAGGCGGCAAAGGGAACTATGGGCATCTTCATTGTTTTCGTGCTTTCTCGCGCATTGCACCCTATGGTCATTGACTATTCCAAAGTTGATGGAAAGATGTTGTACTCCAAGAACTCCCCTGCCATCATGAGCCAGATCCTCTCCATGGTTTTTGTGAACTTTCTGGCATGGAAGGATGAAGGCATGAAGGGTGTGAAGGCATGCTGGGAGATTCCAAAAGGTGCGTCTATCTTCATTGTCATTGGTCTATGGTACGCATTCGGAGATTTCCTGGAAATGCTGTCCATGGGTGCTATGAATGGTGGTGTCTACCAGCTCCTCCTCCAGTCGAAACTCTTGATCACTGCAGTGATGATGATGTACTTGAAGGGCACTATGCAGAGTGGCTTGAAAAGAATTTCGGGGATAGGGAGATGAAGTCTTAGATAAAAACTGTTTTTTTCTAGCTGTTTCATGATGTTGCAGTTGATTTCAATTGCTATTAAGACAGGCTAAGACCGAGCTTTACAAGATTTTTGCATATTTTGCATCGTTTGTTAAGTCAGGTGATCTTCAGTGGAGTGTGCTGGTTGCTGCAACTTTGGCTATCAGTGCATTCGTCATGGTTGACGCTGGCAGTTCGGATGATTCTGGAATTCCTCTCATGGGAGTGGCCACCGCCTTAGTTCTTTGAGCATTTGCAACCATGCATATTGCTGTGAATGTTTGCGTTCATTCGTTCATGCCTTCCAAGTGGACAGGGTTTTTGTATGTTTAATTCTTGCGGCTGTGTATGCATGAGATCACGTATGTTTGAAGCTTCAACTTGTGAGAGTTTGAAGTCTCTTTTCGACCTCATAGTCAGGTGCATGTGGTACATTGAGCCTACTCAGGCCATGGTGTTGTTCAAGGTCGGTGTCTCTTGCTATGCCGCGGTCCTCTCTGATGCAAAGTTGAAGGGCTTCAGCAACATGTCCATGTCTGCCAAGTTGTCTTTGATGTCTTTGGCTCGTGTCATTGCCTCCATTGGCATTGCTGCTGTCATGGAGCCAGAAATGCAGCCATCTTACAACATGAGTGCAGCAGGATTCTTTGACCATTGGACCACGGCAACCTGGATTGTGACCTTGTCCTTCACTACCAAGTCTTTGATTACGCTCTACTTGTTGAAGTCGTTGGATGGTATCCAGAAGAACGTCGGAGAGGCCGGGGTTTTATTATGCATCGCAATCTAGCACACTTCCTGAACAGCCTTGGTAATAGCATTGGCAAATAGCACTGCTATTAGGGTTGCCAATAGAACTTCCCATAGCCTTGCAGATAGCATTGGCTTGTAGCATTGCCGTTAGCATTGTGAATCTTTGCTGAAGGCTCTCGCGGTGATTGTCATCTTCTTGGGACAGATTGCGGCTGGCACTTCTGTTTTTGACCTTTGCGCTTTCTTGCTTGCATGCCTGGTGGTGATTCTGGTTCGTATCTATGGACTTGCTGGCAAGGTCCGGCTGAAAAAGCATGTCTGTATTGATGTGTCGCTGTTTTTCATGCTTTTTCACAGCAAAATCCCTGAAGGTCAAAGCAAAGACACCGGAAGGGCCTACACCAGTGATTCAGTCAAACATTTCCAAGAATGTCTAGTGCTGTGCACCCTGAGCATGCAGGGGTTGTGGGGAGTTTTGGGTTTGAAATTTAGGAAGTTTAGGGATAGATGGGATAGGAGCTTTAGTGTGAGGTGCTGGGAGCACCCGGACCCGAAAAAGTGGCAAACTCTCAAAGAGGTGCCACCCAAAAAGCGAACAGCGGGCTCAGCGGACAGCACGACATGCACTGATTCGTTGTGAAAGAAATGTCGCGCATGCATCGGCTTCGAGGGGTTTGATTGGCAGAGTTTTTTGACCAAAGCTTGGTAAATTCCAAACGTTTAAGCTTAGGAAAGTTCTCAGATTGTCACAACATCTTGCAATCACACTCTCTTGGCGGCCCAAGCCGAAAATTGAACATTTGAAGATTGTACCACCCCAGCTGAGACCAATGAGGATCAGGATCTACTCGAGTAGTTTCTGAGAGGGTGTGGTCGCTTTCAAGGGTCAAGTTGCTATTTTCATGCTATGACAGCTATGACACAGCATACAGCATTCCCCATTCGGTTCATTCCTTCCGCGAAGAAAGATGGCACCATGAACTTTCGCAGCGAGGTTTTTGTACCCGGCGG
>DF243142.1:0-43918 GCA_000507305.1 Breviolum minutum Mf 1.05b.01 | reverse complement strand
AAATATTATTCATCTTCAAAGTCTCTGCAAGACGCCAAAGAACAACCTGTACAACCTGTACTCGATGCGCTGTATCTTTATGACTGCAAATCTTTTGTCTATCAACACTGCTCAAAAAGCGAAAAATGCCCACCTGGATGGCATCCCGATGCATGCCCTTCAACTCTAAGCTTGCCCGAAGTTCCATTACCTGCTCGATGGATCTCGATGGTCTGTTTCAACATCCCGGAAACTTTGCTGGTCAAACTACGAACACAAAACGACAAAACGCAAGTCTAGCATCTGACAAGTGGAATGGGCTTTATTCAATTTCTCAACTTTCTGAGCAAGTCTGTGGAGTAAAAAGAAGACTGGTTCGAAGCTGCTGATATTGACTCATAGGCCGCATAGCGAGGATCAAATGGCTAGGAAGCGCTTACCGTGCCAGGACATGTCTAATACCGGGACAATTGAAATTCTACAGTGACATTGGTAGCAAACTCCTCACATTTCATCACCAGCCATTTATGATCAGTGCGTAACTTGGCCGCATGTTTGAGGTAATTCGGGTGCCTCCAAGTCGATATCGCGAAGGAGATCGCTGTCGGAGCCCTTTGCCTGGCACAGTTCCAACATTTGGGAAGAATTCAGTAGGCTGTTGATTCGAGGGTGCAAAGCAATTCACTAAGCAGAGCCGGTGTTTGCAGCTGACTTGCTGCTTGGAGTCACTGAACTGAGCAACTCTAAAAAGCGGTTGCCACAATATAGGAACCGTGTGGTGAATCTCAAGCAGTGGGAATCCGAAGGCAAATGCTACATCGGTGTGAGCTCCGGTATTCTTCAGTATCTTATTTGAGCTTCTTGAGACTCAGCACGGCTTGGCTTCTGCACAATCTCAGCCACCAAAATCTACATATTCGCGGAGGTTTGAAGCATTAGTTTTGAGGCACCTGGATCAACCCCAAACTACAAAGAACTTGAAGTTTTGTCGTTTTGTCCTGCATCAGCAAGACCAGAAAGATATCAATTTAGAAAGGAAATTGAGGACCATTTTGATCCACAAGCCGTGTGAGCTCGGCTCAGCCCAAGGCTGCTTCGGCCTTGCAACTTCTCAAAGTGCGAAGGAACCAATCAAAAGAAAAGTCAACAAATGACTGAAAGAGTCGCTGCCAAAACTACCAAAAACAGGGAAACCTGTGTGAATTCAATGAACCAGACAACCTCAACATCAAAATGGTGATAGAAACAAAACTTGGACTTGCGTATCAGCCTTAGTAGACTCTTGGCAACTAAGTCTGGCACTCCGCTGAAAGCTATCTGCCGCACCACCTGCAATCTAAAGATTTGCCGAGGCGATCACAATTTGAAAGCATCCTACTGCACTAGAAGGACAGCAATTGAGCAGGAGCAATACTTGACCAAAACCATTACCGAAGCAAGCAGAGTGCTTGACATACCTGAAAAAAGTGCTTGTCTGGCCTGGTACCAAGCAGTGATGGTCACCACTGTCATGAATGCAGTGCAGGCACCAAGGCCATAGACCTCATCGTTCATTCAAAGACATGTCCTAGATCCTATTATAAATCATACTATTCACATTAACTATAAGATACTAGAAATGACTGAACTGATTTACTTTGATTTAGAACGTTTAAACTGGACATGGATGAATAAAGGAATGAACTCTTCTTCTAATCATTCCAAAGCAAAAGTGTTCAAAACCCTTCAGACTCCATGACACTGGTTGGTCAATGGGACGCTTAGAATTTCCCATTTTATGATGGCCTATTGTCTACTCCGTGCCAGATGTAATCAGGTAGTATATACAACTTCCTGTCTGAAACACATGACGAGGATGTTCATTACTTCGCAACCGGAATCTACAGGAGACTCTTTCTCCCACTAGCCAAAATCTGGAATTGAAGCAGAACAAGCTCTATATGTATATATATATATTTACTACTAAAAAATGAAACAACTCTTTGAAGACAACTCTGCTGTGGCATGCATGACTTGGGAATCAAGGAAAACTTTACTTAACCAGGGAAGACAAACAAAACTTGGAAATAGAGAGATAGGGACAGGGACAGGATGTGGTAGAACATGAGGACCATGGTTTGAGACTTGACTTTGAGCTGCCAGCCCAACGTGGCATTGGCTTTGTCGACTTGGATGGCTCCTTGTGCTTGAAGTGTCCGTAAAAATTCTCAAGAGGATCACATTTTATGCACATAAAATGTCATGCTGCAAATGCAAAAAAAGAAGAGGAACATTGAATTGTATAGAACATCATACTGCAAAGAACATGCAATCACAATTGCATAGTCATGCATAGTCACTCTAGATGAAGGGAAATCACTCGAAAAACACTCGTGTGTCACATAATTCTGCCAAATTCTAGAATAAATTTAAACAATGATAAATAATGTATCATACATAACCTGGTTTCTTCATCCTGAGCAACACCGTCTATCGGGAAGTGCTCTTGGAACGCTATCTGCCCAAGGACCTGCCAGCTCATGTCACTTGCATGACGGCCCTGAGAAGACACAACTGTGACAAACCTCAGTGCTTCGGATCAATGGTTGATGCTTTGTTAAAACCCTGAACACCTCGCCAGCGCCAATGGAAATTGATGTCTGGCAAACCAAAAATCGCAGCATGCAACCGGCCTGGTATGCAAAGTGCAAAGAGAAATGCACCACATTGGCCACATTGAGGCAAATATCATCGCTCCGCATATATATATATATATATANTCACATTGGTAGCGGAGCTGCCATCAACTTGTGGCAGGCTCCAGGGCAGTTTTGATTTTTGAGTTTCCTGACTGGGTATCAATCAAACGGACAGTTTGCATTGACGGGGACGAGTTCATCCAGCAGTTGACATTGACATGCCACCAGCTCAACAGAGTGCAGGTGGTCAACCGGAAGCCAGCGAAGCCGGCGGTATCCAGTTGGTTCCAAATCAGCTAGCTATTCTGGTTCCAAGTTTTGATCCAAGTCGAGACGATATCCGGGTATATGCAGCCAAGGTCGAATTACTGACGAAAGCCTGGCCAACCAATCGCTACAATGAACTGGCGACGAGATTGATCCTGGGGTGTACTGGAAGTGCCTTTCACGAGCTTCAGCTGCGAAAAGCTGAATTTACTGATGGTACGGAGAAGTCCATCGCGAAGATCATCGAGGTCCTGGGAGGCGATTGGGGTCAAGTTCCTCTTGAGAAAAAGTATGAGAGTGCTGAAAGAGCCATTTATCATTGCATCCAACGTCCGGATGAAAGCAATGATTCATACTTGGCTCGCAGTGACATTCTTTGGACTGAATTACTGACGAAGAAGATGAAACTTGAGGAGTTGCAGTCATACATAGTGCTTCGTGGTTCTGGCTTGTCGGCAGAAGACAAGAAACGTGTGGTCTTAGAATGCAATGCAGCGGCAGACCCTGAGCTGACCATGAAGAAGGTCAGTCAATCTATCCGCATGCTTGGTGCAGGTTTCTTTCACGATGTCACTGGACAGAAGAGAGCTAAGACCAAAATCTACGATCCTGACTCTGCCATGATTGCCGAAGAAGAAGAAGAAGCACAATATACCGACATGGCTGATCCAACCTTCCATACAATGGAAGAAGGATCAATGGATGATGATCCTGTGGATGCCCTTCTCTCGGAAGGGGATCCCGATGCTATCTACATCACTGACTTCGAGAATGCGGCCGGAGACCTGCTTCAGTCGGACAGTGAGTTGGCGGCATGCTACAACACGTACCTGGAAGCCCGTCAAAGGCTCGCAGAGCGAGCAAAGCATCGGGGGTTTTGGCCTTCATCGTTTCGTGGAAAAGGCAAGGGTGGTAAAGGGAAGTTCAATCGCAGTTTTGGCAAAGGTGGTGCAAATCCGAAAAGATCTCTTCAGCAGAGAATCCTCAACTCAACATGCAGAAGGTGTGGCGCCACAGGCCACTGGAAGGCGGAGTGCCCGCTGAATCGTTCAGGGTCCAGCTCAACTTCGTCAGCACCATCAAATACTGCAGTGTCCTTTCCATCTGATCCTAGTCAATCACATCAAGCCAGTGTGTTTGAAGTCGAGACGGTCCATCCCGATGCCCTTCCTTTGGAGTTTATCAACCTGGAAGAAGTTCATATGTCAACGATTGATGAATCTCACATGCAATCAGAATTCGTTTTTATGGGTATTAGTGAAATTGAAAAGGGGAATCATAGAGATAAGCCTAAGGAGACCTTTGTGCTTGATTCCAGTTTTGCAAATGAGCCCCACAAGTACGTGTTTTTCGCAAGTGTTGTCGTCGACGAATGTCAGGAATGATCCATCACCAGAAAGTGTTCGTCCGATCGATCGTGACGCCTCTTCACTGATCACAGACCAGTCATTAGTGTATGCAGCAACAGCCTGCTCCAGAGGCACATGTGGTGTCCTAGATAGTGGTGCCACCAAAACCGTCATTGGCAGTCAGCACGTCGCTGATCTAATTGCAGGTTTTGAACCTCATATCCGCAAAAGGCTGCAACGAGCTAAGTGCAACATCACTTTCAGATTTGGAAATCAAGGGACTCTGGATGCCACTCATTCACTTGTTGTTCCATTAGGAAGTCTTTTGTTGCAGATTGCCATTGTGCCTGGCGCTACACCGTTTTTGGTGTCAAACTCCCTCTTTCGAGCACTAAGATGCACGTTGGATGCCGACAAGTATGAGATCCGTAGTCCCATGCTAAAAGGCGCCGTCCCTTTGGAACTGACTCCGAAAGGTTTGTTCTTGATTGATATCAACAAGGTTGCTGATTCTGCCGTGATTAGACCTAATCAGATCATAGAGACTTTCAATGTTAGTGAAGTTATTCCTCATAGTCAGGGCGTGACCATAGATCGTATCAATAATGAAGCAGCCGATTCAAACGGAACTCAAAGTCCAAATCGTGAGAGTGTCTTTCGTGTGACTTCCGTCGATAGTCATGGCCGACCTCAGCAACCGCCTGAAGAAGATTCAAGTTCCCATGCAGGAGAACTCAGCCGAGGTGGTGCTCCAACCGATGACCCTGGAAGAACTGTCTCTGATGACATGTCAGTTCGGTTCAACTCATCGTGGCAAAACGTTCATCGAACTCTGGGAAAACAATCAGGTGTGGATTGCCTGGATGGTAAGCCATTACGGCTCGTCTCAGAAGATCGAGCATCGTCGTCTGATGGAGTTCATCGAATTGAAAGTTCAGGAGGCGGAACAACTGGGCACAACAGTGCCTTTTGACAGATCAGCCCTCGGGATCCGTGAAGGGGGGATACCCCAAGGCCAAGACTATGCCGAAGTCATCGATGATGCCACTGGTGCCAAAAGCCAAACCACAGGCTTCGACTCAACATCAGCAGCAGGTGGTGGAGACCTCCGAGATCGACGATTCATGGTCTGAGGCCGAGATGCCCATGGCGTTCACGGACACTCAAGCAGATGTGGCAGCTCTGCAAGAGCGCATGTTGAATCTGGAGACGATGCTTCAACAAGTTCTGACACATCTGACACCGAAATGATCAAGAATATGTGTCACACCTGCAGTGATCTGGCCGGTGATGGAGACTCTTTGGAAGAATGGATCACCCATAATTCCAGTAAAGACCATCCTTTGTTTTCCACCATTGGTAGTCTCAATTATGAAAGGACTCGTTTACAGCACCTCATCTATCGATACAGTCAAGAACTTCAGAATGTAAGTGAAAGTAGAACTGTAAATCGACCCAAGTGTGATGTCTTTGAAGTCTTTTGTGGGGATCAGAGTCAAATCACCAACCAGTGTCTGAAAATGCAGGGGAGCTCTTTCCGTTTCGGCTTGTCTCAAGGGAACTTGCAGTCTCCAGAAGGTCGTCGTAATCTTTTCAATAACCTAATTGAGAAAAGACCCAGACACATTTGGTTCTCACCAACATGTGGACCTTGGAGTGCTTGGGCCCAGTTCAATGGCCAACGATCAATTCAGGCTTGGGAGGATCTTTTGTCACAGCGGCACCAGCAACTCGAACAGATTGCACTTGGCATTGTGTTGTTTAGGTATCAAAGACAGTTAGATCACCATCTCCATTGGGAGCAACCAGCTAGATCCCTGATGTTTAAGATGCCGTATCTTTCAGAAGTCTTTCAACATAGCCAATGTGCTGAATTTGACATGTGTGTAGTTGGAGATCTTAGGGACCCCCAAAACAATAAGCCAATGAAGAAAGGAATGATTGTAGCCACCACATCCTTGAAGCTGTTTCAGTTGCTTCACGGTAGACACCAGGTAACCATGATCACCAACAGATTGAAGGTAGCACGGTCTTTGAAGGAAAATCCATTCGTCGTTCACAGTTTTCTGAAAGGTATCCTCGAAAGTTTGCTAGACAGGTTGCTGAGTACATGTGTTCATACCAGGGGAGACATGAGAAACCTATTTCCCCATGGAATGTTGCTGAGACCTTGGTAGCCGGATCATCGGAAGCCGGACCTTTGTTGAAGAAGCCTCGCATGTCAGTTGATCGTCGAGCCTACCTGAAACAACCTAGTGTCAGTGTTCCACCTGAGAGCCCTTGTCCCAAACGAAGAAAGATAGATAGTAAACAGACACCACCCACCCAGAAAGAAGTTTGGAGTCAGGTGTTTCGATTGGTTCAAGCTCAAACACCACGGGTAGGAAAGAGAATCATCAAAGATGAATCACTTCTTCAAATGATAGGTGACATTTGGTGTGATAAACAAATCCAGTTCATGGTAGTTTGTCGAGGAACTGATCGTGCTTTAGGACCCAATTGTCAGATCTCTGAAGGAGAAGCACCCTTTCGTAGATGTGCTTTTGTTCATCGTGCTACTGGCGAAATCAATGTTGAAGATCACTGGGAAAGATGGGATCATCTTAGTCAAAGACAAATCAATAGGCCAAACCACCCGTGTCGATTGAATATAACAGTGTTTGCTCGCAATCCAGATCAAGCTATCAAGCCACCATCTCAGGGTGACTTGCAAAATCCGGTTTCCCGTGACGACACAGTGTCTCAATCGTCAGTACCAGTGGTGACTGGTCCAAGGGATGAAGAAGATCGCAAAGACCCCATTGATTTAGATGCACATCATCTTAAACATGGACCTCGTTTTCTGTCTCTCCTGAGGAGAAACAATCCCTTGTGAGAATTCATCGTAACATGGGTCATCCTTCAGCAGAGCGTTTGATGCATCTTCTTCGTCAGCAAGGCTTCCGCAGCGAGTGTGTTGATGCAGTCCAAGACATGAGATGTTCCACATGTGAAATGACTAGCAAGCCCAAGAGTAGGCGTCCAGCTGTGATAAAAGAACCCATGGATTTCAACGAAAAAATCGCAATTGATTGTCTCAAATGGACCAATAAGGCCGGGCTAGGTTTTCACATCATGCACATAATCGACTTTGGAACAAGCGATCACGTTGCGTGTGTTGCCCCAAATAGATCTTCCGAAAGTGCCATTCAGAACCTCACTACTAGTTGGCTGCAGTGGGCAGGTGCCCCAAATGAAATGGTAGTTGACTCGGGAACTGAATTTAATAGTGAAGCCTTCATGGAGTTTCTTCAACGATATAACATCAAGGGAACCACTATTGTACCCGAGGGGCATTGGCAGAATGGTCGCTCTGAACGACATGGGGCCATCCTTGAAAACATGTTGGCCAAGTTTGATTTGGAATCACCCATCATGTCGTATTCGGATTTGCATCAAGCGTTGTGGTTTATCATGCAAGCCAAGAACGCTTGCTCATTGCGTCGAGGTTTTGCCCCTGAGGTGCTAGTGTTTGGTAAACATACTCGTCTTCCTGGATCCATCAGTTCTAATAGTAGTCTTCCAGCACATTGTTTGGCTGATTCAGAGACAGCTCAGGGTTTAGCCTTTAGAAAGCAGCTTGAACTGCGTGAGACGGCTCGTCGAGCTTTTTGGCATGCTGACAATCAAGCATCACTTCGAAGGGCTATACTGAGAAGATCTCGTCCAGCCAGAAAATCATTTGCTACAGGTGAGTGGGTCATGGTTTGGAAATCTCTTCCCAAGCCAGGAATGTGGTTAGGTCCCATGAGAGTTGTCACTCATGAAAATGAAAGCGCAATTTGGTTAACCATGTCCGGAAAATTGTATCGTGCTGCCCCCGAAAATGTTCGAGATGTCAGTGCAGTTGAGACACAGCAGATACCCAAACATGAGACACCATTTCCATTGACTCAGAAGGGGATCACCCAATTTCGTGAATTGTTGCCACAGGAAAGTCTTCCGGGAATAGATGTTATGGGAAACCCTATCATCAATGATGATAATGACAATGTCCCAGCACCATCCGAAGGAAGTCAGGGGAATGGGGACACTATGCCTCCTCAACAGAGTCCAATAGAGCACACAACCGGATAATGAACCTGAAGTTAGCAATGTGCCCAGCATGGCCGAAGCACCAGTCTCGGGTCTTGAAGTACCCGTTCCACCAAGCGGTAGTGAGGATGAGAGTTTGCAGTGTGTTGGACTTCATAGCCAGGATTGTGATGTGCCATGTTTTGTATCCACTGCTGAAACCTCCAATCAGAAGTGTCTGAAATGGAGTGTAGAAATTCTCGTCACATCACACGACATTGACAACTGGAAAAGGGAAACAGATCCTTCTGACATGGTCTTCCTAGCTACCGCTGCTAAGAGACAACGTGCTGAAGTTCGAATGTCCGAACTCACCCCTGATGAGCGTCGTCAGTTCATGGATGCTAAAGATAGTGAGATCAATAATTGGCTAAAGACAGGAACAGTGATGAAAATCCTTCGTAGTCAAATTCCACCTGAGGAAGTTCTCAGATGTAGATGGGTCTTAACTTGGAAGCCAGTTGAACCTTCAGTAGATGATCCTGAACCTTCCAAAAAGGCGAAGGCTCGCTTAGTAGTCTTGGGATACATGGACCCATCATTGGATAAGATCCCCAGAGACAGCCCAACCTTAGGTAGGCATTCCAAAATGTTGATCCTTCAGATGATTGCTTCTCATGGATGGACATTGCAACCCTTTGATGTCAAGGCTGCATTCCTTCAAGGATCCGTTGCAGGTCGCACAATAGGATTAGAGCCAGTCCCAGAGCTTGCAAAGGCTTTGAAAATGGATCACACTGAACTCTGCAAACTCAATAAAAGTGCCTATGGTTTGATTGACGCACCGTATTTGTGGTATAAGACCCTGTTGACTGAGCTTCTTCAATTGAATTTTATTCAGGCACCCTTTGATCCATGTACCTTCATTCTCAAACGGCCAAATAGCCATCAAATTTCTGGTGTCTTGGGAGTTCATGTAGATGATGGTTTGTGTGGGGGCGATGAATATTTTTCACAGCAATTGAAAAGGTTAGCTGAGAAATACCCATTTGGTGCCCAAAAGGCTTCAAGTTTTGTGTTCACAGGCATTGAATTGAATCAGAAAGGGGATGGGGGAATTGTAATGTCCCAGTCAAAGTACGTTCGTGAGATACCACCAATCAAGATTGATGCTAATCGACGTACCACACCTGATGAAAAGATCACTGATGAAGAGAAACATAGTTTACGTGGCTTGATAGGAAGTCTTCAGTATGCGGCAGTAAATACGAGACCTGACCTTTCAAGTCAACTCTCCTTTCTTCAGTCGTCGATCAATAGTGGAACTGTTGAGACTTTGATTCAAGCTAATCGAACTCTTCATGACGCAAAGAAACATCATGATGTTAGCATCACCATCCATCCTATTGCACCACAGGATGTTCGGTTCCTGGCTTTCTCTGATGCATCATTTGCATCAAAGCGAGTACCCGACTCACATGCAGGTATGATCATCCTTACCACTCATAAAGACATAGTGCATAATGTAGCGTGTCCTGTGAGTCCTGTATCGTGGGGTTGTAAGAAGATTCAAAAGGTAGTAACCAGCACTTTGTCAGCAGAAACGATGGCGCTGACTTCGACACTTGATCAATTGTCTTGGCTTCGTCTTTTCTGGGCTTGGCTTTTGGACTCTCGTACTGTGTGGCAAGATCCAACACAGACTTTGTCTAAACTTCCACCTACCGTTGCATCTCCAACATGGAAAGCACAGGCGTTGCCAGAGGCCACCACGGCTGTAGATTGTAAATCACTGTTTGATCTTGTGACTAAAACTGCACCACCCCAGTGTTCTGAGTTTCGTACTCAGCTTCATGCTAGGGCAATAAAGGATCTTCTTTCTGAAAACACCACTCTACGATGGGTCTCACCAAAATCATGGAAGCATCTTTTCTTAGAAGTACCCTCAAATATGGCCGTTACAGATTGAATGATGAGTTGGAAATCCTGAAACAAAGATCCAACAATAGAAATCGTTTGAAGTGGCTTCGTGACACCTGTGGTGACAGCTGTGCCCTTTGCCATCACTGAGCCGTGATTGACGGATCAAAATCGCTTCAATTTGTTTTCTTATTTTGTTGGGAGNCACAATATATATATATTCACTCCTTTTCGTACATATTGACAAATATATATGTGTATATATATACATATAATACTGTAATAGTATATAGTTATGAGATATTATGAGTCAATTTGTCAATCTGCACTTTCGCGCAGGCAATCTCTTCCAACGGGAGCAGCCTCTCGGATTGACCGAATGCTAAGCTCTGTCGCTGGCACAGGCCGCTTAAGGTAGGAGTGCCTTACTTCACACGAAAAGCGAAACAGCCCAATTTGACATCATGTTTGGAGGAGTGTGGAAGCAACTCTTTCTACAAGATGGAAAGATAGGACGGCAAGATGCTGTGTGGACCGTGCCGCTAATTCATAATATCGTTGATGTGAATGTGTCGCGGTGATTCATGCGAATCCACAGTCGGCTTGCTTGCCTTACACTGGACATATGCATCTCCTATCGCTTCCTCATCTACGCTCACCGTCTATGTAGAATATTATAGAACTCTCTCTGCGGCGTGGCAACCTCAACTACTCTAGTATCCCTACTTTCCTTGCTCTCACCTGTCTCCCCCTTTTTTGCTTTCATCTCTCCTTTCAGTTTCTGTTCAGTCCTTTCCAAAATTCATCTGAAGGAAAAACATCCTTCATCCCCTCATTCTCCCCATTCTTCGTTCTAGCTCTGAATGATCCGAGGCCGGCTCCATTCCTGGTCGCCCGTTTCACTGCTGTCCTGACTCCAACAAATCAAAACAAACATCAAGTGGCTTCCATTTCATTCGTCCACACAGCATGACGGGTACATGCGGCTAGCCTGGCCCTTTCGGCGGCGAGCTGCCAACTTCTGGCGGAACTGGGTTAGCCGCTGCTCCTGAAATCCATGAAATCAAGTCTCGTCAGTCTCGTCGAGAGGTGCTGAGTTTTGCGTCCAAGCCTGCAGTTGTTGCTCGATCATTGTTTCAAAAGCCTTCTTGAACACCTGCCGCAGCTGCGAAAGCGCTTAGATGCATCCACATTAACCGCATCGAACAAAGTTGAGATATGTTTCGATGGACTTACGGGGTCAAGAATGGTGGCAAGAAACGACAATTGGAAAGAACCTCTGCTCTGCGGTTAGAGAAGCCATTGAATATTTCAAGTCCGTGGTCATTTCCGAGCGAATCTGAAAATAAATCATCAAGCAGTCGGGTCCGGGTAGTAACTCAACCCAGCGGGCATGCAATGCAGACTCGGCCAATTCTCTGTCTTTTCAACTTGCAACAACTCAGTGATTGTTACCCGGCTGCTTCCCTTTGGGAAGCTTGACAAGTCCGGACAAGCGCTAGAATCAGGAGATGGAGACATGGAGCCCGTCTATTCCAAAACAAGGGAACAAAGTTATAGTACAGTTGTCCAGTGATCTAGTGAGATTGGTCACTTAACAAGCTCCGTAGACTCTGAGCTGAGCAGCAAGATTCGACGCTTGGGTTCGCAGATCGTGTGGTCTTTCAAACGGCAGAGTGCTTTGATTTGTTCGTGTCAAGCAAGTGCCACCACTTCCCATGTCTGACGCTCATAGCATATTGAACATATGTGAACCATATTGTAAACAAAAGGTTATATAAATGCAGTGTGAGTTTCAGCCCGTCGCGCATTGGCGAGGAAAGGCAAATTTCGTGTCTCTAATTCGCCAAAATTATTATACGCTCATTTCGCACCACAAGCTTCTCAAGCTCTGGTTGCCTGACTTCTGGGTACATCACCTCGGATCTCTCATTGGCGGAATCTAGACTCAGTCATCTTCCAACACTTCTACGAAGGTAGCTGGGTCAGAGTTCTCAAAAAGCAATATTACCCCTTTTGTGACAGTCCCGGTCCCAGTGTTTACAAATGGACTAGAAGATCAAGAATGGCCACCAGCTACTGTTTCGCAATTTGATTGAATCTTCCTGTGCAAACGCTGCTCTGTCCGAAGTTACCATCTGGCTCTGTCCGAAGTTACCATCTGGCAGAGGTTTTGGTCCGCAAAAGCACAAGAAATGTGGAAAAAAGACGACTGAGCCCAAAGGCATGGTCGTGCAGCAGCCTCCTGTGCTCTCCTGGTCCGTATTGCAGTCGGGTGTTCTGAGCCTTTGAATCAAATAGTATTGGCATTGTCTCACACTAAAGTGTACTGATGACATCTGCAAGAGTGGAATCTCTCAACCCGTCCTTTTTTTCGTTCATGGTGTAGCGGATTTGCGGCTTGTAAAAGACCGTGTCCTGCAAACGCAACTGCATGAAATTGCATGCAATTGCAACGTTGGAAGACTTTCTGGCGGCTGTCCAGTCCTTGCAAACCAGCTGCAAAGCACTGATCAAATCTTCCTGAGAAGTCAACTTGTGCTTCTTCTCCCCGTTTTAATACTCTTTGTTATTTGAAGAGGAGTGGAAAGAATCACTTGGGTCAAAGCATCTATCCTACCGAAGGGAGCCAACACAGTTCCATGACATCTCGTTGATAGCAAAAAAAAAGATTGCAGCATTGAAGTCTGCTTGTGACTCTCAGTACAAGGGGTGCCAACATACAAAAGCAACATCTATCTCTTAGTTTCTGCTATTACCTTCTACAGCCTTTTGAAATCAAGTACGTTCCAACTGCTTCTTTCCTTGCCTCAGCAGGGGATTCCACCAGCTTAGTGGACACCATCAACGGCTCATCCATATCTTTCTGCTTTTCCTTACAATACGGAAGGCTGATGGAGCAATGGAGGACGGAGAAACAAAGGTTCTCAATCAATAAGTACTTACACCAGGCATAGAGGAAGATTTGTTGCGAGCCAAATAGCGAATATGCTTGCAAGCGGAGGAAGCAGTTTGCCAAATCTATACTGACTTGCAAATAACGTATTTGTGAATTTGTGAATTCTGGGCAGGCTGAAAGTATCAGTTGCACCCAAGGGACCATGATATCTTCTGCTGTTTTCCTTGGTGTTAGAGTTTTCAAGCACTGCATTTTCACGGAACGGGCTTTGCCTATGCACAATTCATCAGGGCAGCATGCTAAGCAAGCTGCATTTGATCAGCATTGGCGGAAACCATGAGAAGTGACATTGGCGGACGCGCAGCTCTTGGCAGGAATCCTGAGCCGCAGCTGTTCTTTGGAACCATAGCAAATAGTTTCATAACTTCTCAAGCATCTAAGGCAGCAACGGACCTCTGCCAACCTGCAAATGTCATGGCATGCATTGAAAGCTTAGATTGTGCGTGCTGGAGCGGCCTTCTGATCCACTCAGTTGAAAGGTCCTTGGATAGTAGACATTGCATTTCTGGAGCAACAGAACTCAGAACTCAGTTTTTCTTAACTCAATAGTTTGGCACCCCATTTCTTTTCGCAATTGTAATTTACTGTAGATTCCAAGGCAATACTACATAGCTGAATCTTCAGAAACGCTTGAAATTGCGTGTGAGACTGTATGTATGTTGGAGTCATCTATTCGTGTCTGGGCTTTACTACGTCACATATTTCACATGTCTTCGCCTTTGACCCAAGCATGTTTGCAGGCGGGTAGCAGACATATTTCTTGGAGGCCCAAGGTCCTGGAAGAGGAGAAAGATGAGATGTATGTTCTCATTCAGCCTCAGAGACATGTTTAATTAGCGACTCGATTCAATTCTTAAATCAAAAAGCCAAGCAAAGAGCATCCTTGCTATGGCCCGCACTGACGATTCAGGGGCAATGACTCGCCAAAGCCAACCACCTCAAAGGCAGCTTTGATCAGATATGCTGTCCATGAGGGTGCATATTATGTGTGCATGAGCGCGGTTGTCGTCTACTGAAGTCAATAGTGCTTATCTCAGCCTGTCAGTCTGCCAGTTTGTCTGTCAGTATGAATTCAGTCTGTACATCGCTAGAGTGTTTCCTCTCCTGCACATGTGCTCCAAAAAGCGAATGAGGAGAAAAGTGAAGCTGGAAAAGTCAGAACGATGGAGAATGGCTTTACTTGCAACTTCGTTCAAGGTCTTTTGCCAAGTTGTCAAGCTGCCGGAGTGAGTTCAATGCGTGCCAGCTCTGTCCTTGGCAAACACGTCATCAACATACAGTAGCATGCGATTGATCCATCCGGAGAGTAGACACAAGGTGAGTCTCCGAATTGAAGCGGGTAAGAAGCATAAGAATATTATAGACATAATATACATATATACATATATATATTATATTATATATTATACATATAATAATCATATATAATTATATAATATACTTACACAGGCTTAGCTGCTTAACTCACATGCCATGACGTCAAATTTTGGCAGTGACCCCCAATTGTCATTTGACCCCTTGGTCATTCAGCCAAAGTGGCCCTTCGTCTCTGTCAATCCGTGGACAGAAAAGAAGGAACCTGCCAGAATCCTGCAGATCTGAAGGATGAATTCTAAAGCACGGTTGGACAACCCGGTGGCCAACCGGTGCTTTAGTCGAACCCAATCTAGGTTAGCTTTTCGGGAGGAGTCTCTTGCTCGATAATTCTGCACCGAGTCCTGATGATATATGATGTTTCACAATTTTTCTGGACAGCAAACAATAGCACGTCCTGCAGTTCGGACCCTGCTGCAGAATGATGATCCGGATTATCAGCCACGCTCGCTCTCCTTTGCCCATGGTAGGATTCGGCCAGCTCCGAATTCACCTGCACAAGCGATGCAAGTGTGATTCACAAGCCATCTTCCCTCTATGTGGCTGGAGGTTCTGTCATATCATGTCACCGCTCGAAGAAGTTCTGATTTGGCCAAGCAGCAACCATTGATGCAAAGTCTCGAGATGCCTGAACAGTGCACATCTTTGATTTGCAAGAACATGCAAGAATACAGATACAGCATGCACTGAATCATGAATGTCTACTTGCCATCGCCTCACCAATGAGGAGAAACTGCACGCGAAGAGTGACAGGAATCTCTAGATCCGGAATCTCCGTTAATTTCCGCTTCAAAGCGCTTGAGGACCTCTGAACAGTCGCAAATGTCACACGTCCTTTTCACCTCCATGTTTCAAATGTAACTTCCAGCACTGCTGAAAATTCCAATGACCTTTCATTCATTCAATTTGCTCCACTGTACATAAAGCTTGCATCAAGGCACCCTTTTACTGGAGCCCCTCCGAGGTCCATCCTGCAGATTGATTTGGACAAGCTGCCATGTGTGAACTACTATTGAGTACCAGAAAAAGGGACTGCAACGGGACGTGGAAAGTACAAGTAAGAATGAAAATGTATGAAAAATTAGACTTCAGACTGTGAGAGTTTTTGCCAAATTGTCTCAAATCCTTGGAGGTCCAGGATTTTTCAGAATAGCTGGGTTTCTGTTTTTATCGTTCTGCGATCCCTCTTTCCTGTTCCGGCACTGCCAAGGTTCCTGGCTTCACCTCAGGATGTAAGACAGATGCTCTGGAGAACACACAGAATAAAACATCTGCCGTTCATCACGGAGCCACATAGTCATGACATGTCATCACAAAGTATCTACAGTGTTTTAAACTGTGATTTTACTTGCAGTTGATATTCAGAAGAATCTTCTCCATGCCTTCCAACACAAAACATGCAGTTTGCAACAGTTGGATTTTGTTTCTGCTTGCAGCTAAGGAGCCTTGGAGAGCCAGGAATACCGGCACGAAACACAAGAGCTGATACGCGGGCGCAGCAGGACAAGTCCAAAGTCTTGGAAGTGCTGTCTAGCTGCAAGGGTTGTTAAGGCTGCCAGGCCAGAATGAAGATGAAGATGTGGCTGGTTTAATCGGATGTTTATGCTTCTGCTCGGACTGGTCTTGAGCCCGAACCTGAAAATGCACATTTGCTTTGGAGCGATGCTCGTAAGTAAACCACCTCAACGTCAAGTACTTTGGAGGCATGAACAATAGCAGCGTCACATCAGCACCATGGCTACGGTGTCAGCAACCATCGTTTACGTGAGAGCAACCAACTTTGTCGGGCCTCCTCTTGATCTTCGAGTTCATCTGGGGAGCCATCAAAAAAGAACTCCAAGTAGATAGAAGCCTGCTAAGGAATGCGGGTGCAATAGACATCACCACTCTCGACATATTTTGGAGCAAGCTGTAGACATGTCCAAGGCTGCTGTTGCACTTATCTACACATTTTTAATGGCACTCCATTCAGACACTCTATGTCCAAACCAAACACTAATGCTAACCAATGCCAACCAGTGGAAAGTTCCAATGGAAAGTCAAAATTATACCAGCATAGACCCCAGATAGCAAAAACCAATTTTTGTACTATCAATGTATAGAGAACAATGTAATGTCTGCAAGAAGCTCAAGGCAGTTTTTCTGGACGCTTTTTCTGCATGCCATTGCTGTGTAGGGTGCGATGGCCTTGCAATGGAACGCCTACTCCCCCCAAGTTGGTCGTTACAGCACNGCACCCTGCAATGGCACCCTGGTGCCACGTCCAATCCGCCAAAGTGGTTCGTCGCCCTGCCCCCTTATTGGAAGTAAGAACCCCTATAGCTATCGCTATCTGGGGAACAAGTTCACTCAAATGTCTAGCTTTTGAACAACAAAAGCATGGCGGAAAGCCAGCGCCCCACCGCCATCCCGAGCACCACTTGTGCCTGGCTGCCTTTCCCCGGCACATGGTTCTGCCACAGCCTGTATCCACAGAGTCACAGCATAAACCATGGCTGGTGGCATTCAACGTACTTCATGTGGAAAGATTCGGAGCAAAAATCAAGAGGGTGAAGTAGCTTTGGGAGGGAATTCCCGATGAAAGTCATTCATCTTTCAATCAAAGATTCGAAGCGCAGAAGCTCAAAAAAAAACCACCAGTTTGGGGAAGAGCTGCCTGACATCCGCCAAATTGAAGGTCCTCCCCAAGCACTCTATGCGGAATTGGGTCTTCGCCTGCAGGCAACAAAGTCAGGGGCTGGCCTTGCAGAAACAGGAAACGGTAGAAACTTGCACTTTTCTATAGATATTCGCGCAATTTGCAAGAATTGGCGTGCAAAAGAGGAAGGATATATTTGAAAGATCTCGAAAGCTGCTGCGGTCATTCTGCGAACTGGACAGCGCACCTCATCAGAGATAGGGCAGCCACAAGCAGCACGCCACTGTGCCAAAACCCTGTCCTCACGCAGTCGAATACCAAAGCACGATCCTATAAAGAATTTGTTGTGCACTGTTTCCCACTCTTGTGTGTGGGTGTATTGAAAAACATAAAAATCATAAGGGTCCACAGATATCGGAAAGAAGAACTGACAGGACCTGGCACAATAAGTCAACCCCATATAGCATTTTGTACTTGCCATGTCCAAAAAAGTCCAATAGACACCTTTGACTGCTTTTCTGTGATGAGAACTACAACGGAATTGCCAAATCTGAGGTGATCAAACGACAGACTGCAAATGGTGTGGTCCAACACCTTCCGGTCCGAAAGAGGGATTCCCTGTATGTGCGGATAGGGGTGTTCACGCACCGAATCTAGGAACCCCGCCTCTATACTAAGCTTGGCCAGTGCTTTGACGTCTACAGCTTTGGAGGCTGTGTGCGGATTTCTGGTTGACGTACCTAAGTTCAAATTCAACTGCATTCTAAGGAGACAAATGAGGTTTTCCATAATTCTTCAGATGAAATCGTACCCAACAGCCCAATACTACGAAAAGAATTGCTAGTTTGGAATCATTTTTGCTTTTTGCTGGACAAGCACTCGAAAAGCTGCTTCAAATGCTACACTCTACAGTATGTCTCGTTCATGTCCGTCTGCCCGAGCTGTTGGCTTTGCCGGCCGCTGTAAGCAGCACGTTGCTTTGAATCTGAAAGCATGTGTCACAAATGTAAGTTCAATTACTCTGGGCAACAATGATTGCTGTCTCAACCTGCCTTCAGTTGTCATGGCCACCACAGAGCGGCCCAAAGCGACACAAAGGGATAACTTTGAGCCATTACCGATCATTGCCACATGGGTTTGGAGACGTGTACAAAAAACATGAGATGCAAAGTGTGGTGTCCAGTGCTGTGCTAGCAACTTTGAAGTGCGTTCACTCAGGCTATATACTTCAGGTAGAACTACCATCAACCCATTTGGCATGCAAACATGGCTGGCAAACCTCTGGCTGGGAAGCCTGCCACGGGCATGAGGGGTGTTAATCTGAATTCAGGCCCTCGAGGGTCGTGAAGCTTGAGCAAGCTTTCTTGTTTGGATGTAGCGTTCTTGAATCTTGTCATCTACGGACTTAAACTAAAAATATCAAAAAATGCTTTCAGTCAGGAATCTGGCTACTGAGGCCACTTCACTCGGGCTTGTCTTGTCTCTTCCTGCAACCTCCCACAGGTGTGTTTCCAGGTCTTTACCACAATGGTGCCTCCACCGCCTTTGCACTAACGCAAGAGACCAGGGAGTGAACCCACGAGACAGAAGATTTCTGGGACTGCTTGCTTTGCAATGATCGGAGGTGCAAACCCACGTTGATGACCGATGCGTGTTCATTGCAGGGCGCAGTCGTGATCACCACGGTGCAGGTGCAATGCGTGCAATGCGTGCAATGCGCATAGTGCACGAGAAGAACAATGTCATCGACAGGTTTGTACATCTCAGGCGAGTTGCCTCGCTATTAAGACCTGTGCAAACGCCTACGCGACAGCTCTGGGCAGAATGGTTTGCACAATCAATGAACGATTTGCTTTCAAATTTCCTGCAGTGCCAAAGTTTGCCAGATTGTGCTGCTAGCCATCAATTCTATCAACAACATAAACGTCATTGGAATACATGTTTATATACCTATATATATTATATATATATACATATATATCTATATACACTGGCAGGATGAAAGTTATGCTTGTTGAGCATCACAAGATGTAACACTCTTTCCCCCTAGAATCCTTCAGTGGTCGGTCACTTGATGTTCTTTCGGGCGGTCGGGTTTCTCGCTTCGAAACTGTTAAAATCTTATTAACTTAAAACAGCGTGAAACCTGACCGTCCCGCACTGGCCACGTAAAATGAGCTTCCTAATTCGATCCGCTGCTGACCAAAGTGTTCCTGATAGGTTGATAGCAACCCCAAGAAGCATAAACTTTTGTCCCCCTGAAGTATATACTGATTTTGTAAATTCGCCTGCATCAGGCCCCACATTAGAAACTGCCGCCCACAAATGCCTCTGTTGTCTCTTGAGCTGAACTTTGCTGGACATCCAGCATTTCCTTTCGGATGCTAAGGAAAATGGCTGACTCAATTCCTTGAAACAAATCAATGCAGCTGAATTCCAGGGAATTATTTTCTGCCAGCAAGGATTTACGAAGGAGAGACCAGCACCAACAGATGTGACTGCCACTAGCGTCCTTGTCATCAGCTGCCTGATGCCAGCATGTTTCTTACGAAAGCTCACATGCCATCCTCAGCAAGAAAAAAAACAACTCTTTGCCCAGCCTCTGCTGCTTCCTGACAGCACAGGTTTTCCATGATGGCAAACGCAACCAACATCAACCAGCTGTGAAGACCATTCCGTTTGCTGTGTTGCTGCTGCCGAAGTCAGGATTTTTTCCAACTAGATCTTCAAAGAGGGAACCTCAAAGATGTCAAAGTATGGCTTTCATTGCAGATCCATGTATTTCGGAGACAGATTGTAGTAGCCTTGAGGACTGCTAATATTTCCATTTGTTGTGAGATGTTAAAATGCGCAATGGGCACCCCAGAATTTGCTCCGAAACATTCATTGGTTACATAGGCAAGTGAAACACTTGAGTCAAAACGCTTCCAGTAACCCAGCCTCGGAGCTGATGACACTTACAACCTGCGCAGAGTCTCATGTCAAAATCGTCAAAATATCCAACCTTCTGCCTTGGTTGACATCAATATCGTCGCATCGTCGCCATCTGTATCTATCCGATTCTGGTCAAGCTGATACACATATCATCACATACACATTATATTATGTATATATCATAATACATCATGATATAGATATGTACATATATATATATATGTATGTATGTAATTACATTAGACGATTATGTGCATTATCTGCATCTGGTGACAAACTGTCTAATATTGTCATCCCATAAACATTTGCCATTGCTTTATCGTCTACCATCACACAAGCCACACCTCTTCTGCTGCGGAAGCTGCAGGGCTGGAGTTCATCACGCTGCCAAGCACCTCAAAGCTTAAGATCTTCCGTCGAAAATGATGCAGCTTCCATTCTCCCGTTGCATGTCAAGAAGAACAGCTTCACAGAAAACTGTTACTCCTGGCAACTTAGTGTTCCAACAGCGTCAAGACTTGTTTGTTAACTGTCTGCTTTTCCTTTCATCCTCCAGGTGTTATATCTTGGGGCTGCAAATGCATGGTTTTGGTTTGAATCTTCACAGATACGAGTTTGCATTAGTATCATTTTCCTCCATTTGATTTCCAGGGCCTTGGACCCAGCAAACCAAGTTGATGCCGCCTTTTGGGTTCTCCGACTGCACCAGCACTAGCAGTGCCAAGGTAGCTTGCCAACGCCTGCCAGTCATCAAAATCTGAGACAAAGCTTGTAAATGTAAAAAAGACAAGACCGACAAGACCGACAAGACCGACAAGACCGACAAGACCGACAAGACCGACAAGACCCGCTCCTCTGGAGCCTGCTTGGCCATTTCTACTGCGTTGTAGATGTCCCCTGCAAAAGCAGTGCGGACACATGGACAAACGATAAGGCCTCCATCTCACCAAGTCTCAAACACCTGAAAACTGAAGACTATCCTGCCGTGCTGCCTGGCGTGGATAGATCGATTGGCTCACCATCCAGCTCACCCTCATCCATCGGAAAGCCATCTCCACAGTCCTGCTGGAACTGTAGCTTTTGAAGCATTTGTTACACATTGATGTTTTGCTGATGAGAGTCTCACCCGCCTCACCGTCAATGTCATCCATTGCATACTTGCTTCTCCGCCTTTGACACACACACACACACACACACATCGCTCAAAGAATACAAAAGACATAAGCTTGGAAGACGACTTTTTGTGTATGCTGGTATATGATATATGACTCTGTCTGTATGTGAGACATGTGTGTTTGTATGTTACTTTTTGCGTTTGTTTGTAGAATTCAGTGAGCGGATGCTCGACTGGACACATGCAAAAGCACAACACGAATGAGGGCGACACGGATCTCACGAATTGGGGGCTTGAAAGTCACGCGGGAGTTTGGTCATTGCATGTCTTTGTCATTACAAATTCAACCATATTCACAGACCACAAACA
Source organism: Breviolum minutum Mf 1.05b.01 (assembly GCA_000507305.1). NCBI lineage: Eukaryota > Dinophyceae > Suessiales > Symbiodiniaceae > Breviolum > Breviolum minutum. The sequence continues at coordinate 22,284 of DF243142.1, read as the reverse complement.
CACTCATTATACCCTAATTGAGTGTGACTGACCGCATCTGTAGAATAAAAGACTGTCCCACTGCCCATCGCATGGAAATCAGCAAACTTTCGGCCTCGAAAGCTTGTTTGCAGCATCCTCCTTTGCTTGCTGGAGTCTTGCCTCTTCGAATCAAGCTGAGAGCTCAGAGTCAACATGAACACTACTTGCACATCAATGCATCGTCACAAGAAGCTGATCGATACTTGGTATGAGAAAGCAAGCTTTAACTCATCTATACAGTATAGATAAACTTCAGAACTACCTGTCCCTCCGGATTTCTACAAGTCTGACAAGCATGAAGCTCTGGCATCCAAGGGTAAACAAAAGAAGGCACAAGGTTCAAATCTGTGAACCCAGAAAAACAAACAAATCATGCATGGCATGGTTTTCAGCACATCACCTGTTCCTTGTCATACGCAAGTAGCTCGTAGGTGACCTGCAGACTCATATCTGGAGTGCAGTTTACTACACTGGTGGAAGATCTCGCCAAAGTGCCAACAGCCAAAATGTAGCGAGAATTCTGCATGAAGTAGTAAGATGCCCGCCAAGCGGTCAATCAGCCACTCCTTGCGTGCTTCCTCGAGGCTTTGCCTGCTTTGAAATGGGGGAGCAGAGTGACTTTGTTGAATTTTGCAAATTTGTATTTTCTCTTCAAGGCATTTCGTGAAGATCCTGTGATCCTTCTGCAAGTCTAAGGACTGCGCTGCTTGGTGGGCTCAAGGTGCGCAGTCGAGCATCTCAAGCCACGGGTGCGGCACATCTTCTCCAACTGCAAACGAATAAGAGAATGGCAAAAAAGATTGGTGCGGAACATCCTTGGCAATAGTAATATAGTAGTAGCTAGCGAACGGTAGTTGAGTCATCAAAGAAATTGACGAAGCTAGGATATCTACATGCTCTCAATTCCAATTGTGTTGCTTTGAAGCAAAGCACTGGCCAAGCAGCACAAACAGCACTGGAATGTACTGGCTCAGTGTATATAATCCACCATAAGCTTCAAGCTTCAGTATGCCAAAAGCCCGAAAAAGCCATGAAGTGCCTCTTAAAAACTGACATTCCCCCAAACCAAGAGTTCAAGGATGCGATGAGTTTGGGAATCTCAATCCACTCGACCATGCACATGAGCAACGCGACACGGATCAAATAGTAAATAGACCACATTTCTGTCCTGTGAGAAATGTTGCCGTCTCCAATCAGCCAGTTTCGGCTCTAACCTGACAAGAGGAGATGCGGAAATGTGCGCAATGATTCTGCATGAGAGGTGCCAGATCAAGCGTCATTCATATCTTGGTCTTGCCAGAAAGTGCAAAAAGCCAAGGATGGACAGCAATGTGTGAATGTGCAAGCCAAGTCTGAATCCTATGTCAAGAAACCAAGCAGGCTCGCGAGACAGGTCGCCCTTATTGGAGAGCAACCTTCTGCAGCAAGATTTGACCACAAGAGCTAGCTAGAGAGTTGTGGCGTTTTGAATACACAAGAATCGACCAATATCAAAAAACCGTCCAGCCTAGAATGTGAACAATGCTGGATTAAGAATCAAGACAATGTGGCAGGCTGCAAGGACTGAAACCTACGCACCTGAGTCTTCTCACGCCAATGATCACCGCAGCCTTTCTTGGAAGCGCTTGGACATCTGATGACTTGTTTGAACCCTCATGCTCAACTGCCAGCATCGAAGCAACAGCCGCAACAGCCCTCAAACACAGGACGGTGGCCTCAAGACCGCGAAGATATTGCGGGGCGAACAAACCCCAATCCTGAAAAGGACTTGCACTCTATCAAACAGCTTCCGGTTTGCAAAACTTTGGCAGGTGTAAAAACATACTGCATTTCAACTATATATGCAATATCACAAGCAATGACACTCTCCTCCCAGACTTTGAGCAATCTTACGATCTGGCAGCAAGCAGAAACTGATCACTTCATAGCATGTGTGGCCACTGTTGCTGCACACTTTCTTGGGCTTCATTGTGGCGTGAATGTCTCTTCCCAAGCCTGATCCTTTGTCTGCGAGACCTGCAGCTTGCTCTCTGATCGTTGCAGGCCTAGTGGCTGCATCGCTGCGAGATCAATACGTTCCGTCCAGAGCTTTTCGAAAGTGCCTGCATTTCATAGACTGAGACACTGAGACATTGAGACCAGAACCGATCTCAAACTGCTCAAAAATATCGGGCAAGGACTTTTCGAACTCTCTGCGGTACCTGGCACAACGGTCACAAAACTTGCACAACATGCATGCACATCATGGAAGAGTGCGTGCGATCGGAAGACTTGGCAGCAGGAGTAGCAGCTCTTGACTTGCTCGGACTTGCACAGAGAACAAACCAGGCTTTCAGGAGCACGTCCAAGCTGCTTGCCGCGAGCTAGTGGTGTTGTGAAGAATGTCGCTGACCACCAGAAGCCTTCACCAAGCAAGACTCTCCCTTTCTACACATTCTACAGGACCAGCAAACTCTGCAAATTTTTGATTCGACAGCGCCTTGCCACCTTGAGTGGAATCTCGGTTTCTGCCTTCAGGGTTGAAGAACACTTGCTTGAAATGACAGGATACGCAAGCCATCACAATGACATCAAGTAGCATTGTGGCTGTCTCTCCGAGGAGCGTACAATGGTTAGAGACTCGGCAATCGTCTCTGCAATCTCAATCGCCTCGTCCCAAGATGTCCCAAGTTCTGGAAGTTTTGATTCTTGACCATCTTGGACCATCTTGGACCATCAACTTTTGACCAACTCCCTCAGGCTCAAGCCCATTCACTCTTGTCAAGGCAAAACACCATGGTTTCCATAATTGAAGCCCTGGTGCCTAAGCTTCACACAAGCTCAAAGCTGTTTCTTCCCACACATAGTGTATCCCTTTAGACGTGATCAAAGGAGCTGCTTGGCACACTAAATGAAAAACTACAGGAGACTGCAAACTCAAAACTTTCTGTTGAGACATTGCAGCGTCTCTGTGCCATGTTGCTGGAGACATTCCGCAGGAGCTGCTCAAGCTGAGACCAGTCCTCATCGCTGAGGCGTTTACCTGGCATTGAGACGGGTTCGAAGAAAGATGAACTAAAAAGGCCCGGCACCGAAAAACACACGAAAGGCACAGGGTATGTTCAGGTGTACAAGTGCATAGAAGTTCATTTCTGCTGAAGGCCTCCAGCAATGGACCGGTTCCGGTCACGCTTCTGGCGTTCCTGCTAAACCAGATCGGCCAATCAGATTCGCACAGTCTATATGCTGGCATTGTAACATCCTCTGTAGAAGTCTGGCACACTGGAATCTAAAAAAGAAAGACTTGATAACTGTCAGGACACCCAAAGTCACAGTCCGTCATTGATGGTTCATGTGTCTTTTTGTCTTGTGTCCTGCGTTGCTCGTTCCTCTAGTCTCTGACGTTCACGCTCCTGCATCATTGAAAAGAACAATATTTTTGTCCTGCCCACTAGCTAGAGTACACATCACATACACCACATCCGCCTCAAAATTGAACAAACAGGTCTCTTTGTATGCACTTCCACGCCTCGTCGATGTCCTCCTGCGTCCAATGTGCAGGAAGCACGGCAGTGCCTGCGCGAATTTGCTAGCAAAAGGCTGGCCAGATTATCTGACAACTGACCAAAAATCCGAAAAAGTCTCCTCCTCCTCCTCCTGTCTACCGTGAACTCTGGATCCAGTGGTCTTCACAACCCAAACAGTCCGACTATAACTGTTCTTTCACGGAGTGGAATTTTTTGACTGGCTCTTTCATTTCAGTTCCTTGAACCCTTTAAGCCATCCAAATGATCGGAGTCTGCCTCGTGCAGCCTTCACTGCAGTCGCAGGATTCGGCACTTGGCTTGCTGCCGCGTTCTGTGGACTTGCATCCTTTCAAGGACTAAGTGCAATCGCAGCAAAGAGCATGCACCAAAGGATTGAATGAATCCTGCCCTGATCCCAGCCTCTGCTGCTGAGGAAGAAAATTTTGATTGTTTTTTCTTCTCAACAGCTTCTATAGCAGCCTGGAGGGCTCCATCTCTTTTACGCTCTCGACATTGATGCTTTATACTGCTACATATCTGCATGCTTTTGAAGCTGCAAACTGCATGTATGCTGGTTACCATTTCATCACCATGTCTTGTGAGGACTGTGCTTCACATGCCGGTGGTCTCCACCATCGGCCACCCTCGTAGATGCGGAATGTTTGGGTACGCCACACCTGGCCGTGTTGTGAGCCAGGAAAGCCGGCTGTTTTCAGACAACTCACACTCGCAAAGACTTATGCCAAAACCCCTTTTGACCCTCTCAGTCTATGTTGGACTTCAGAGCTTGTATTTGCCGCCCTCTCTTTGCTTGCATTCGCTTCTCTGCTTGGAGGCCAGCGCCCTGCCTTGAAGTTGTCGCGCTGTGTAAAAGCAAACATCCTCGCAAAGAGACATCAATCAATACACTCAATACAATTCAATACAACAATGTAGACTCAAAATCTTCTTTGACTTCAACAACGAAAAGCCAATCGCAAAAGCGAATCACAGTTCTGTCCTCCATCGATAGTATATGTTCTCAGGCGAGTCATGGTGGAAAAGGAAGTCAAACATTCCCTGCCATTTGAGCCAAGCGTTCACAGGGGTGCCAAGTCGGGTCTTCCAGTCAATACACAAGAGGAATACAGTCATCCAATTTGCCCAATTTGGCATGTAGCACCTCTGGAGACTCTCGCTGCATGATGAGCTTTTCAAACTGATAGCCCTCTTGAGACACATACCTGGTCAGGCAAAACGATGGCATGTAAAACAAAAATAGAGAAACTTGAAACATAATTGAAAATTGATCACAAGGTATTCTTGTTTGATAATGTTGCAAGTAGACGGCATTGCAAAAGACCCAAGCTCGGATAGCAAACACACACGCACAAATGCTTCCTGTGACTGCTTGCACAAGACAAAACTGACTGTCACAAGCGTGCCTGGCAAGTCTGTCAATCGTCCGCCTCTTTTTGGTATCTGCTGGGATTTCAACAATGACGACCCGGGATTTCCCATCCTGGATGAAAGCAGGACGGTATGCAGCTCTTTAGATCGGCTTGTCGGCTGTTGTAGTTGGAGATGTTCTAGCAATGTTCTATCTGCCCACACACCAAAGTCCTTGCTTAGTGCTCCAGTCTCAACTTGAATGCCCTGCCAAAATTCGAAGATGGCTGGTATTGAAATATGCTGAAATTTTCACCTCTCTGGAATTCAACAAAACCCTGGCTTGAGTAGTGAAGTTCATGCCAGGATTCTGCTCGTTCCTTCCACCTCCAAGCTTTTAGCAGAGCCCCACATTTAAAGACAACTCAGCCTGTGGAGCATGGCTCTTGGACCACTCAATCCACAGCGGCACTCCGTCCAATTCTCTATCCTGCAGTGCGTCCTCCAGGAGACTTTTTACATGCTCTCATCAAAGGGCGATGTGTTCCAGCATTGTCAAAGCAAACAGCATTGTCAGAGAAAGTTGTGAGGAAAATCGACATACGGATGAAACATTCCACAGCTCCTTTGCCCTCTGAGCATTCTCCCGATTATCAACCATGACCTTAACCAACACAAGTGCTCCTTTCCAAAATATCACTGACAGATTCTGGCTGCTCAAGTATTTCAAGGTATTTCAGCTTGTCAAATTAGTCAAACAGACCTGCTGAAATTGAAACTCTTGAGACTTTGGCATAGCCTTGGATGCGGCCATCATCCCGGTTTCGCCTGGCAGGCCAAGCTGTGACAGCTGTGACAGCTGTGACAGTTGTCGGATTGCCCAAGCAGGAAAGGAAGACACGATGTCGACAGCAGTGACTGTGCCATATCTGGAGAAGAGAGTGCAAATAGCGTCCTTCGAAGCCCGTTTGTGCAAACTCACCTAGGATTTCTAGATATGTTTGGGTAGTCTTTCAAGCATAACAAGTTTGAGCAGGCTAGCGACTGGCGATTAAGGAGAAGCCTTCAACACTATCAGTTTCAACACGTTTCAACACTGTTGATGCCATGAGGAGTTTGGAGTAAGTTTCCTCGGATGCAGAGGGAGGCAGCTCACGCCTCGGCGAGGCATAGGGACACCCGAAATACTATGACCATGCCACACGTGAAGACCCAGGAAGTTCGCACAATGCAAAGTGATTACGAAAAATCAGCAGCATGCTGCAAGAATTGGAAATAGTAGGAATGGCTGCCTGGTACAACACTATTTTAAAAAACTGTTGACAGGTTACGTAATTGTGTTTATGAAAGAAGCCAAATTTCTTTTTAATAACACCACGCATCTCTTTGAGTTCTATATATTGTAGGTTGAAATCGATTGTACAATCTTAGCCCCTGACAAAAAGAGTACTGAAGCCAGTTCATCCGCGGCGGCACTTGCACCACCGGCTCCCCAAGAACTTCCTGAATCCAGAAGAAGGAGGAAGTCTGCCAAGTTTGTGATGGATCTGCAATAAGTATCTAAATGCAAATTGCACATCTGTGTACAAAATATCCGTGTGGCTAAACAGGGTAGCGGGTACCACATTACTATTGTCATTGGCTTAGTGTGCAAGACGTGAGGATAAGAACGCCTCCAGAGCTGCCCAATGCCGTTGGCGGTCGAACAATTTCGCTCGGAGGGGGTCGGCCTGCAACGCAATTTTCTAAGCAAGAGGTAGAGGCGTTGCATTTATCATCATCCATCCAATCGTCTGAAGCTCCCCAAAGGTCATTCAAACGGCAAACGGATGATTTGAATGTGGATGAGTTGCCTACTGCCGGTGGAGGTGCCACAGGAAAGTTTGGGAAGTTGGCATTCACAGCCGGGACCTCAATCCAACAGCTTAAGCTCTGAAGTTGGAGCATCTGAAAGTCTGTATGCAGAGCATCTGAAGGTCTACGGAATGTGGCATCCTAGGCTGCCGAACTCCAGCATCTCCTGCCATTTGCATCGCCGCAAGAATGTTGTACAGTTTAACAGTGAAATCTGTTTAAACAACGACCTGGCTATTCGAGCAAAACTCTAGCGAAAACACTGCTACTAGCTGTTTCAGACTCTTTTCTAAGCATGTACAGAAGCTCAACATGTGCCAGCGAGGTCAGACTTCAAAAATATGTATGTAGCGGAAGGCTTCCGGGAATTGGTGCAAAGAAAAGGAAACAGACCCAAAATTCGTATCTTGTCGCCAGCAGCAGATTGATACTAAGCACTAAAGCTACACAAACCTCCAGCAGGTCCCGTTGCAGCAGTTTAGTAGACCCAGGGAGTGCAGGAGAGACGGAAAATAGAGAGGACGTAAGGCCAGTAGAGCCACAAAAAAAGGCTTCGTTGTTACATCATCTGCTGTAAGAAGAACCCGATCTCGACAAAACTGCTGTGAGTTTTACAAGCATCTTCTCAACAGAATCCCAGTACAGTGGTTGGAGATTTTCTGCCCTTCCGGGTGTACCGGACACATGAAGGGAAATAGCACATCCAGGCTCCGTGGGTCTGGTCCCAGTGTGGTTGCTGAATTTATGGTTACGATACTGAATGTCAAACACAAAGCTTGTCCCCATAAGACCCCTTGTCTCGCTGTTTTAGCTGTCTTCGTTTTACAGGTCTTTTATGAATGTATCTTTTTTGCCTGGCATCTTTGATGTGCTTGGCGATGCTGAGATTATCAGGTCAGAGTGACAGGAAGATCATGGTCACATGGGGGCGCAGGATTTTGCCCATCAACAGTAAGAGTACCTATCCACAGCCGTTATCTTGCAACATCAGGTGACAATACTAGGGAACCACCAGTATGCTGCTATGAAAGAGCTTGCGACAAAAGCAAGTCAAATCGGACCCAAAAGACGATGTAATCCCCCATAGTACAAGGAGACAAAATCTGACTGCAATCAAACTCCTTGTGGCAAGCCATCATTTTCCTCAGCTGATCTGAGAGACTTTTAGACTCAGCTGAATATGGGCTTACGTGCTATTCCTGGCCGGAAAGGTCACAGCAGAACTTTCAACTGGGACCCCGTGCTTTTTTTTCTGTTAGCTCTTTTCTCTGCTCCTAGTAAATACCCGGCACAGTTTCATGACAAAAGCTGTTGCCACTCCAAAGCAAGCAACCTATTTTTGAGCTTAAGTCAACTTGGCTCAAATTCAAGCTTGACAAAGCTTGACTATGCTTGACCATGTCTGACTGGTTGACTTGGTGGCTGTGGGGAACCTGCTTCGCTTTGAGTTCTTCCAGCAGTGAGTCCATCTCACGTCGCCCAGGGCCCCGCTGCCTTTGCACAGATTTCTCTAGACTGCCCCACAATTCCACGGCCAAATTCTTCTGTATCTACCTGCTTTAGGTATCATTCAACTCAAGTGTCGTGCTGTCCAAACAATCAAATTTTTGAACACGATTGTATGACTCTTGTAGCTGCTCCAAGAAGGCAGGTCAGTGCAGAACAGTACTTGCGTACGGCCTGACACCCTGGTAATGCAAAAACAAAGGAAAAAAAAAGGCAGGCAAACAACAAATCTTTCTATGCCCCTTCCGGCAACTGTCTTGCCAGGTGTTAAGAAGCTGGCGCTGCGGATGACCCCGATGCTGACATTCTTGAAGCTGGGGGTGGGGTGTGTCCTGCTTGCACAGCTAGCTTCATATGCGTCCATTTGCCGTGTCTCTGCAAACATCAAAAAGCATCCTCCAGGGCCCGGGGCATATCGGCCAGGCTGCGCCTTAGGACAGGGCAGCACTGCGGTAAGGCTTCAAAAAATACGAACTTCAGAATAAATCTTTGCCACGTTTCATCACCCGTGTTCGTAAGTGCAGCACCCCTGCGTGTGCATAGCCTGCTGCCTCGCGACAATTCTGAGCTGGAGAAATCATTCACGCAACAGTTTCAAGATGGCATTGATCCCAAGTATATAGCATTTAAATCTAGTAGATTACTTCAGCATACTTCAGCTGTATGGCCAAGAATCAATACTTGAGAAGTACTCAGCGTTTGCTTGTGCACTTGAGGCTCAGCATCAAAAACGAGAAAATGTTGAGGACTCAAATTGATCAATCACCCAGGGATAGCACCCAGCCAGACGGTGACACCCAGCAAGGGTAGCTCAAAAGAGGCAGCTGATTTACAACCCCTGCCCTGACACTTCCCACCAGCCGTCCTGCTGAATCAAAAAGAATCCACTTCCAGCCTGCATGTAGCCCGCTGCTGGTGGTGGTGGCAATCCGGGCCTCCACATAGCCTCTCGATGTTGTGGATGGGAGGACAAATCTGCAGAAACAAAACATAGGAGTTTTGGGCTCGTCAGTGTTTTGATCCCCTATGTTCGTCCAGCTATCGACCGTGATGGAAGAGTCCGACATGGGATCTATTGAAACTCAGCGCTCTCATTCCTTTGCACCAGCAGCGACTTTTTGCCATGCAGCTTCAAACTAAACTGTAAGGCAGGGCTTTGCAAGCTTGACTTCAGCACAGGCCAATCTTCCTTGCACCGAAGCAAACTAGTACACGTACGGGCCCCATCCTGACTCATAGACTCATAGAGTCACTACAAGCAGGAGATCTAAACTTTGCTCAAACTATTCAACAACGCAGAGCCAAGTAGCTGTCCACTATGCAATTGCACGGTCTGGATCCGCCTGTGCAGCACTCCTTCCACAGCCTTTGAACCCAAGCTTCCACAGCCTTTGAACCCATGTTCAGCTCAGTGAGGCCAACCGTTCAAACCACCAGCTCCCCTTCGGTGCTGGAATTAGTTTTGCTAATCTTGCTCTTTTGCGAAGGCCTCACAACAGTCATGGTCCATTCATCCGTTCTTGACTTCAAACAACCAATTTGTAAGTCTACCAAAGCCAAACGGAAGGGTGGAAGCTTAAGGCGCCAACTCTGGAAGGGTCTGGAAGCACTCCTCATATTTTCCTCCAGGGTAAGCGTAACAGTGCATAAGTGCCTGCGCTTGCGCCTAGACTTGTGTCGTTCTTAATATAGATCATATGAATGTAAACTAATATTATACACACCCTTTGGTGATATACGAATATTCATGTACGGGTGTGCTGCCTATAATTAAATGATACGGATATGCAAGAGCTATAACTATATCTATTCAAGCGTGTGTCGAGGTGGTTCTTGGCGAAGAAAGCCAGCAGCAAACAGGCATGTTTGGAAAAAAGCGGTCCGAGACAGTGGGACGTGTAGTTGGAAAGCCAGCATTGAGTGCATTCAATTGGTTCCCACCTTAGTTTCCGCTACCAGCAAGACACTTCAAACCATACAGCTCAAGAACTTAAGTCAAAAAGCACACTCGCAACATCAAGAGGGGTCAGTGAAAAATAAATGCGAATCAGCGTCCTGAATGAGGAGGCCATTTTCATCTATCTTAAACACTTAAACCAAGAGCCTTCCATACCAAACGCTGTTTACGTTGAGAGGCCAAGAACCGAGTGTTTTTACACACCGCCGCTCTCTAAATCAAAAGCTGTTCAAACCCAAGAGCCTTGCGTTGAAAGAGTCTCGAACACTTTTGCAAGAATAATCTCACAAACCTAGCCCTTTAAACAACGAGCTTTTTATGATACAAGTAGTTCCTGGGCGAGCCGGGGGCAGAAGTTTCAGAAGAAAAAAAAAGTATATAGCAAAGAAAGAATTTGCCTATAGAATGTGCGCAAGGCGACCGACCAGCGCGATGCCCAAAGCATGTCTTTGCTGTGAACGAGCCTTCTGCTGTTCCATTGTGGTGATGTGACCTGTTTTGTCATGAAGTTGCTTGCGAGGTGAGATGAAGTAAGCTACTGTGGTTAGTTGGGACGGGGCATGTCATGTCATGTCATGTCATTTGTGGTGGTCATGTCAGTTGATGCGATGTGATTGCTTGTGTTGTGTCATGTCACGTGATGCAGCGCAATGTCATGGTGATGAGCTGCTATCTGGTGTGACCTGTAGTGGGATGGAATGTTATGAGCTTAAGATGCCATTGGTAGTGACTACTCTCTACTCCAGTACTAGTCTCTACTACAAAGTACTACACCAGTACTACTCCAGTACTACTCCAGTACTACAACGTACTACTCCAGTACTACTCTGCAGCACTACAACACACTACACCAGTACTACTACAAAGTACTAGTCCAGTACTACTCCGTACTGCAAATTACTACTCTGTACTACAAAGTACTACTGCAGTACTACTCTGTACAAGAAAGTAGCGCTTATGATTGATGCTTGACACATATGAACCGCTGTTTACACTGCGCGGAGCAACAAAAGTCATCCGCCAACTTCACCAAATACTGCGCCTGCCACGCAAAATGAACCTCATGATTGATCCGCATCACATATATTTACAATGCGCGGAGCAACAAGAGTCACCCTGTAACTTCACCAAATACTGCGCTTGCAACGCAACATGAATTTCATGATTGATCCGCATCACATATGAAACGTCATTTACAATGCGCGGAGCAACAAGAGTCGGCCTCCAACTTCACCCAATAGTGCGCCTGCCCCGCAAAATGTATCTCATGATTGATCCGCGTCACATATGAAACGTCTTTTACAATGCGTGGAGCAAGTAAAGTCACCCTTCAAGTTCACCAAGCACTGCACCTGGCACGAAATTCTGACTTCAAGATGTCAGCAAGAAATCCCTGAATTGCTTCCGCCAAAATTACGACGATTCGAGCATGATCCAACCATCATCCGAGGATAAAATCGTCATCTCGTACCCGCCGCTTCGGAGACCTTACCCGTCCGATCTTGGAGACGATTTTGTATAGAGAAAGACAACATGTCGCGCTCCTGCTATCTCCCAAAATTTCACCAAATGCTGCGCCTCCACGACAAGTCACACTCCACCTTCACCAAATACCGCTCCCATCAAAACTCACTGTCATGATTCATCCGCATCACATATGAAACGTCTTTTTTACAATGCCCGGAGCAAGGAAAGTCAGCCTCCAACTTCACCACCTTCTGTGCCTGCCACGAATCTTAAGTTCAAGATTGCAGCGGCGGAAACTCCTTGAAATGCTTCCAAAGACGATTCGACCATGATCTGACCATGATCCGACCATGATCCGAAGATAATCCGAGGATAAAAATCGTCATTTCGCACCCGCCGCTTCCTTGCGTAGACTTTGCCGCAGGCCACTCCGCTGTACTCAAAAACGCGACGGCAAGCAGCAGCGCAACGAATCCTTAGTCCCACCTAAGTTTGAGCACTGCCTGACGGCAGAAACCTAGGTGTAACAGCACAGATTCATCGCCCCACCCGTCTCTTGGTAATAGCATTATCTGGAGTTAGCTGGGAAGTGCACGCAATCCCGGCACCAAGGACAGCCTTCTTGAGAAAGGTCTTGCATCCTTGAGGCTTTGAGGCGAGACAAAAGCCCCGCAAAGCACTAAATTAGGAGGTTTCCCTGTAGCTTGTTTCCCAGCCATCTCCCCCAAAAAGGAATCATAGGGCATGATGGCAAACTCAGCAACTTCGTGTCTGCCACTTTTCAAATATTCATCCCACATGTTACTGAGTCAACACCAACCATTTCTGAGTCTGATCATGCCACCAAACCCATGGCTCTTTTTCCTGCCATTTCAAGTCCTTCATGAAATCGTGAACACGGTTGGCTGGACCTGCAGTGTCTGCCCAGTCACTGAATTGGTAGCCAACACGAGCAGCATGGCGCAACATACCACTTTAAAATTCAAGATCCAAACAATGACCCAAGACCAGCTTGACCAGAAAAAGGAAGCCATATGATGATCCAACCCAGCTTTTTTCAACATGCTATCCAACGAAGAGCTCAGCTTTTTAATAGGCCTTCGAACCAACCAACCCATACGCCGTCTTCATAGCAGCGGCGGAAGAAGCCACGAAACTGGGCGAACATAAGCCGACACAGGCGCCGCACGAATCTTGGCTGCGCAGGCCATAGCTTTGCTGAAACGCTCAGTTTCCTTTGGTTGAGGAATGACCAAGATATGCCCCCAAAGCACAGAGATGATCAACCACACAAGGGGCAACGTCACCGATGCTTCGCATGAACTTTCTTTGCAGAAGTCTCTTGTGACTGTACTGACTCTTTTCAGAATTGTCCCATAGTCCCAGATGATTTGCCTGGGTGCACCACAGGTTCAACACATGACGGAAGGAATGCCACGTAGGGCTGGCCCAACAATTCTATCATCCATGAATACAACGACCCAAGTCTCAGGTTCCTTAGCCGCTATGTCCTTGACAGTGACACGAAGAAGAAGATTCATGACCCGAGGCAAAACCATCTCCCTGAGCAATAGACCTTACTCGTCCGATCTTGGAGACGATTTTGTATTGAAAAATACAACATTTCGCACCCCGGTTACCTCCCAAAATTGCACGAAATGCTGCCCCTGCCACGAAAAGTGACACTCCAACTTCACCAAATACTGCACCTGCCACGCAAGATCAATCTCATGATTAATCCGCATCTATTCTCTCTTGTCTGTTCTCTTGGCATCTATCCTCTCTCGGCATCTATTCTCTCTTGGCATCTATTCTTTAGGCATCTATTCTCTCTAGGCATCTTTTCTCTCTTGGCATCTAGTCTCTCCTGGCATCTAGTCTCTACAGGCATCTTTTCTCTCTTGGCATCTATTCTCTACACATCTATTCTTTAGGCATCTATTCTCTCTAGGCATCTATTCTCTCTTGGCATCTATTCTCTCTTCGCATCTATTCTCTATATTCTCTCTTGGCATCTATTCTCTATGCATCTATTCTCTTGGCATCTATTCTCTAAGCATCTATTCTCTCTCATTTTTTAAACTTCGTAACTCGGAAGTTTCTCATCCAAACTTCCTTTGATAAGGATACACGTTAGACTTCCACGGTATGAGACCTTTGGCGGACGTGTTAGCCCTTTGCTGACGAAGCCAGGTAGGAAATTCTACAGCAGCTTTGATTTCAGTTCAACAAAAGAATTCTGGAGCCAGACCTACTTGGCGAATGAAACAACACAGCTAGCTCAGTCTTCTAAATTCCATGTCAGTTTGTACAGGTCCACAATACGAGTTTTCACCGCCATTTATCATCTTGGATAGAACAGTTCATTTGCCAAATAGGGCCAGGCTGACAATGCAAATACAACGTAAATTTTCAAATTGGATCAGAACACACCAATTTGCACAGCACAAATCTCGACTCAAACAAGTTGCCATTGCAGGCACTGCTTCACACAGCTCGGCCAGGTAGTCGCCCAGCACACAGCGCCCTCTGTGATGCAATTGTGGCAAATGGAGATTTGATCCTGTGAAGCTCAGTGCCAAGCAGGAGGAGGCGAGAGACGGGGCAATGGCCACAATAGGCAACCTCTAAATGCTGTATTCCACACACTGCTTTTGAAGCATAAATAGGCTTGTGTATGCGATTTATAAAGCAATCACACACAAATTATGCAATTATCATCCCCATTTAGAGGACAATCCTGTCGCCCCGTCCTCAGGGCAAAGGTTTTTAGCCTCCTGCAAAAAAGGTCATTGCATTGAGAAATAAGAGTTGAGGACAATGACCAGCAAGCAGCTGATTTTTGTTGCTATCTTGCGCAGCCTTCTTTGCATGACTAAGTTCTCTTGATTCTCCAGTTATGCGACACTGCAAGCGCACCTCTGTACACTTTGAGGTCATGCAGCTGGCACACTCTTCCCCCTCGCTCATTTTCGTTACATTGAAATCGTGACCTCAGAAATCATGAATCTCGGGTTTTCTGTTCCGGGAATGGTGTTTATCGTTCCCTCTGGGTATTTTCTTCCCAAAAAATGTGGTTTGTGTTCCCCCAGTGCTTTAATTCCCTAATCCGTGCTTTGCATTTGGAAGGAGGTTTTCTGTTTCCACGGCATTGTTCCCGATCTTCCTCCCCCATTCATCTTCGTTACATTGAAACCTTGACCTCAGTACGTCACGACCAGCTCAACTTCCCGAAATGCCTTTCTTTTGTTTTCCTGCTGTCCCAGTTACAAGCAGACACACAGTCTGCTTTGCAACGGCATAGAAGGTCTCGCTTTCCACACGAAGCCTTCATCGTTTAGAGAACATATATGCAAACACATGCAGAATCTCGTCCTCACAAAAGTCCACTTCCTATCAAGTCTGCGCCTTGCCATCATCCTTTCCACTGGAGCTTCCACATCCCTAAAACTGGCAAAATCACAGAGATAGAAAGCAGAATCTCGTGGTTTACTTTAAAGTGCCGAATGGTCTACAATGTGATTGGACGCATTCTGGTCATTGCTCCCAATTGGTTTGTGAAGACTGCGAGTTGGAAGAGCGGCGCGCAATCGTACACAGTGGTGTATAACAGCTTAAAACTACGTACCAGTGTGTGTCAGAGCATGAAACTGCTTGAACTTGCTTGTTGTCCCAGCCTGCAGCACAAAAACTGTGACAATGCCGCAGATGGAAAGCACACGTAAAGGCAAAGACATGAAGTCACCTCGACTTCGGTTCTGTTTCGCAACAATTTTTGCAACATTTACGAATGCAAAGCAGCAATTCTCACCCCAAACTTTGACCAAAGACAGTGTGAAGAAACGAAACTTCGAACCAAGGCCTTGGAAAGAAGCAGAGTCTGGAACTCCCAGGCACTGATTGATTTCTTTCGGAGAAATGGCAGCGGTAAGTGAAACACATCTTTCATGAACAAACGCTCAAACACCAAGATGGCTAGCCAATGACTTCACCCGCCCATTTGAAGGTTGAAGCTGTATGTTCTGACCTGCGGGGGGTATGGCATTGGCTGTTGCATCCGGCCCATCTGGCCCTGCCCATAGCCCATGTGAGGCCCGCCTGAACCAAACACTCTGGCGTCAAGTCAAGCATTCTGTCATTGAAACTTTTGGGGGTTGGACTTGAAGCCAAAGCAGCCAACAATGCAGGGTATAGACCAATCAAAAATCACTACCCCAACACGAAAGATTTGCAAAGTTATGCAGTTGGCATTGAAGGCCTCCACGGCCCCCGTACGGCTGCATGACTCAAGGGCCAAGCCGCCTTTTTCGGATTTGTACAGGAAGTCACAAGCTGACACATGCGTCGATTGGAATCAAAGAAAATCTGAGTTTTCGACGTCCTTGCAGCATCACCTAGTATGCAATGCTGATTTTTTCTTTCTGTGTGCGCTTCAGCACCAGTTTCAAACTCAACCGACACATGTTTGATGCTCTCTATAAACACAATAAAGTCTGATAGCACGAACCTCGGGTCAGGCAGGAGCAGCCACTCCTCAGTCATGGCGATTCAACACAACCTCTCCTACAAGATCGCCATTCACTCTCAAACATGTACAAATGTCACAATTGCATTTGCCTGCCTCGGCCATGGGGAAGGCAATGCACTTCCCGTCAACTAGCGACTTGAGACAATCAAGAACGATGCAACACACCAGGCCAACGACACAAGATGCAAAGGGCAAACAGCCTTCTTCAAGAAAACTGGAAAGATGTTGTTTTGTTCACCAAAGATCAACAAGTGATGTAAATTCCCACACGGGTAAAAACTAAATCTGCTTTCTTTGTTCATTCAGTTGCCCTGCCCAAGACCTGACAATTTCAAACACGACCCTCTTTACAACGCAAGGTTTCAATGGTTTGTCCCACATTTTTCCACCAAACCAATTGCAGCAAGTCCAACAACGCCGCGAAATGTTTTTTCAAACATATAATGCATTTTTTTACTTCCCAACATGACACAAAAATACAAACATCAATGTCACACAACAACCAAACAAAATCATAGTGTTCCTATTTTTCATTCCAAAGAACTCCACTTTTGTGGAAAGAAAATGCCAAAAAAGTCAGCCTTTAGCAAAACAACGGATATATCGAATGCACGCCAGGGTTGTGAATTGCTAAATATGCTGCATAAGTACCCAAATTGAAATCTGTCGACATGACTTGGAAACATATTCTGAAAAATTGAAACGGAGTCCAAAAATCCAAAATCGTAATCCAAAATCCAAACGACACTATTTGGGGCTGCCAAGAGCAGAGACTTGATTTAAAAAAAAACAAAAATGCAAAATCCTTAAGTCCTGCCACTAAAACCTTTCATCTTCTGAAACATCCACTTGCAGTCCACCGCTTGGACAAATCAACAACAACCAACAACATCCAACTCTTGCTTGCCGACCTCAAACAAACGCGTCCTTCGCAGATTTTCAGACTCCATAGCAACAATTTCATTGTCTCTTGGTTTGTGCAGCCAACCACAGTTGCTTCTTGAATACCACACAGATCGAACGAAGCACACTATAAACGGGCGCACGAGGACAGTGCCTCCTCTTGTGCATTGTCTGTCATTGTTGTTTGCAACCGCTTAAAAAAAATTTGCTGCTCAATCCGGACAGGTCGAACCGACGTGTTTTAAAAATTAGTGCAATTGTGGGGTAAAACCAGTTTTCCTGTTTCAATTTTCTCTGGTTCCATACTGTTCGCGCCGTACCGGCAGTGACAGTCAGCGTCGTACAGTCCTAGAGAATTCAACTAGTGGTGCAACTTGTTGGCCGAACCGAAAGAGAAGTAGCCTGGCAACCAAACCAAACCCAAAACCCCAAACCACACAAACCAAACCCGAACCCCCAAAAAACAAGAATTTCGGCCGGATCACTCGCCATGCAAACGTGAAAAAGTTGTCCCGTGCATGCAAGATCTCAACCCAACATGCTTGTCTTGCAGGTTCCAATGAAACAGGTGTGGCAGGTCTTCCACTAGATGTTTCCCGAAAGACGTTTCGTCGCAGGGTTTTTCTAAAGATTGTGGGCGTATTCTGCACTATGCATCCTGTCAATACGTATCGTTTCAAGACGTATCCCTTCAATACGTATCCCACCAATACGTATGTCTTCAATACGTATCCCTTCAATACGTATCCCTTCAATACGTATCCCACCAATACGTATGCCTTCAATACGTATCCCTTCAAAACGTATCCATTCAAAAGGTATGCATCAGCGGGAATTGCGATGTATGTGAATGCAAAACATATCCTTGCATATCATTGCATCAGCAGGAATGGAAATGAGTATGAGTATCATTGGATGTCATTTCATACCATTGCTACTCGGCGGGAATGGCAATGAAATTAAACCTTGTTTTTCCTTCAATGTCTTTGCAACTTTACTACTTGAATATGACTTGTATCGCGCGCGTATGAACATGGAATTCATCGCTAGCTATTGGCCTGCTTGCTTGCTTGCCTGTTGTTTGCTTGTGCGCTTGCTTTTAAATTATTTTCTATTTCTCTATCGCCGGGCGGGATGGGGAGGGTCAACCGGAAATCAACCGTTTCACTAAAAACGCGTCGTCGATCGCCGAAAGCTGTAGCGAAACGCAAATTTCATTTGCTCGCGGTCAACCCTCTCGACAAAAACGCGTCGTCGATCGCCCAAAACTGTAGCGAAACCCAAATTTTGTTTGCTCTCAGGCAACCCTCGTCAAAAACGTGGCGTCGATCGCCCAAGACTTGTAGTACGAAGTAGTACTGGAGTAGTACTTTGTAGTACTGGCGTACTACTTTGTAGGACGGAGTAGTACTTTGTCGTACGGAGTAGTACTGGAACAGTACTGCGTACTACCGCATGCCTGTTGGTTGGAGAGCGCAAACAACTTGACCAACCCAGGACTTGGTGAAACAAGTGAAACTTACTGTCACGCAGGCCCATCTAAAAATAGCAAATGCCGCCCGTGCAATAGAGCCATCAAGACGTGGGGGAGAACTTCCCACGGATTTCTTCCCATACCTGCACAACCGCAGATGAGGGTTGGTGTCATCATCCAATAGGTGCCGCAATTTCCAGGGAAGAGTACCTTCCAGGCAATCCAAATAGCGCTGGGCAATTCCTCCAAGCTCATGTGCCTGAACATACTTGGTTTGGCCTCTCAAGACAAGGGGACGATTGATAAGTTTCCTTCGGAAGGCTTTCGACCCCGTGTTCTGTTTCAATCCTCCTGGCGTTTGACGGTGATCACCAGACCAAGCCTCAAGGCAGGTAGCAGGCGTTCTTGCAATAGAAGCCGCCTCCTCCATGTTACCGTACTGCTGACCTTCATTTTTCAGTACAAGGTCAACCTTGCCCATTCATTCCGCAACAGGACTGTAGGGCTGTCCACATTCTTGTTGGAACCCACCTCCACAACCAATGATGAATGACTTTTTGTCGGAGGTGCTGATTCCGGTCTGCAAGGGGAATGAAGTGGGTCCACGAACCTTTGCGATTCTATTCATAATAGCCGACCAGGTGCTGGATGTGCTCAGGAAGCCAGAACGGAATAGTACTGGAGTAGTAACCTGTAGTGCTGGAGTAGTCGAAGGAAGTTTAGAAGTCTAACTTCCGACAATATGCAGAGTTGAAAAGCAGAGTAGAGGTGTCAAACAGACAACAGATGTCAAGTCAGCAGAAAGGAGATACACACGCGTGTAGAGTCACTTGAAAGCAGGTACACGTGTGAAAAATGCTAGGGAAGTCGCGAACCGCTGTGTTTTTCCAATGATTCGTGGTTCCTGATGTTCGAAAAGTAGCCTCGCTAAAGCGGCGGGTGCGGAGGTAGCTGTTCTGGCAGACAGGTGAAAAATGGCACGCCGCTGTGGCGCGAAGCACATTTGTAAGTCAAAATGCGCAAAACACCACATTCGCGGAGCCATTTTGGAAGTTGCGATGTTCAAAAATGGCACGCGGCTGTGGCGAAAAGCACATTTGCAAGTGAAAATGGTAAAAAACTGACGGTGTCGGAGCACTTTTTGAAGTTCCGATGTCGAAAAATTCCACGCCGCTGTGGCGCGAAGCAAATTTGCAAGTCAAAATNAAAAAATGGCACGCCGCTGTGGCGCGAAGCACATTTGTAAGTCAAAATGTGTAAAACACCACATTCTCGGGCCACTTTTTGAAGTTCCAATGTCCAAAAATGGCACGCCGCTGTGGCGCGAAGCACATTTGTAAGTCAAAATGTGCAAAACACCTGCTTTTTGCACCATTTTGAAAGGTTTCTAACTGACCCGCTAACAAACTAACTATCTAAGTAACTAACTAACTAACTAACTAACTAACTAATTAACTAACTAACTAAAAAGGTAACTAACTAACTAACTAACTAACCAACTAACTAACTACCTAACTAACTAACTAGCTAACTAACTAACTAACTACCTACCTACCTAACTCACTAACTCACTAACTCACTAACTCACTAACTAACTCACTAACTAACTAACAAACAAACAAACTAACTAACTAACTAACTAACTAACTGTAACTAACTAACTGTAACTAACTAACTGTAACTAACTAACTGTAACTAACTAACTAACTAACTAACTATATAGACTAGTTTTTTTTGCTCCTTGCTGCTAAGGTGCGATCTTCTTGCGAAGGTCCCGGGCAGAGCGCCCTACAGTCAGCGTATCATGATCCGCATTTGGACGTAACTGAATTGAAGCAAAACAGAACAACTTTGTCATTCAAGCCAAAAATTGCAAACCAACAAATTAACAAACTAGACCGACGCCGTAGATGGCAAAAGTCGGTGGGGTCAAAATTGGTGCAAGGCGAGGATAGGAAGAACGGGTAGCTAACAGGGAGCTTTGCCGGTGACAGAGAAGCTAAAAAAGCAGTCAACGGGGGCGAGCCTGTAGCGAGGAACCCGTAGGGCAAGAATCTCATCGAGGAAGGCGCTGATCAAAAGGAGAGAAACTCGTTCCTAGTGGAGAAACTCGTTCCTAGTGGCCTTGGTCGTCCAGTGAAATAGTAAGGTCCAACGCATGCCTGTTGATTGGAGAGCGCGAGGCAACTTGACCAACCCAGGACTTGGTGAAACCGCCTGAAACAAAGGACAGAAGCATGCAGCGAGCCAACACTCAGATTCCTCTCAGATGTTATTCTCCAGCAAGTAGCGAGGCCCAGCCAGACCACTGTAGAAAAGATGTCCAAAAGGTGGGAAACTGGAGACACGTGAGTAAGCATCGCGAAGGTCATCCCCAGTGCATGCAGTATCCGCCCAAGTGGAACTTGGGAGAAAGTAGCAGCACATGGAGGAAAGAAAAATGGGGAAGAAGAGAGAACGCAGACGCTCTTCGGAAGAAGAGAGAAGGGGGGGCCCAAGAAGGATACCACACTCTCGTCAACCGCCATGTGGACTTGGCCATCTCAATGGTGAGGAGGTTGTCTGTGTAAAAGAGCAACATCAAGCAAGAGGAAGAGAAGGGAGGCTCAAGAGCAAGGGCCACCAACACCAGCAAAGTCGAGGGAGACCTTCCTAGAGAGACCCACGTCCCTTTCTCAAACTTGGGGGCAGATCACTTTGGACCGTTCCATGGCAGCAACCGGCGGAGAAGAAGCAGAAAGAGGATCACTGGATCCGAAACATTGCTTGAGGGTTTACCTCGCACTTGACTTCTCACACAACAGTATTTCGTACGAAATACTTAATTAAAGGCCAACAACCGCCCGGGATCAATCTAAGCAGCCGCCAGCAAAAAAAAAACGCCATCTCTCCTCCTCCCCCTCTTTTCTCTTCTTTGGCCGCCCCGCCCGCTGGAATCCAAAGTCCCACAGGCAAAAGTGGTGAAACTTAGTGAAACGTGAAACTGCACCCACCTCTGATTCCGCTCAGTTTATCTTGGCTTGGCGAAGCAAAGACAGTATAGAAAGCGTGGGAAGCAGCAAAGCGAGGGCCAGCCACGAAGAGGTTGCAACGCTATTCCAGGGGCGGCTCAAACTGGTGGTAGCAAAAAGCCCGGCGCGAGGGCAGTCACCCAAAACACGTAAAACTATGCGAAGCAGGCCGCGTCGGGGAGGGTATGATGGAAGGGGGAGTGGGTTTTTTTTTGAAGAGGACGTGAAGGAAGAAACGATGAGTGTTGGGATAAAAGGGGGAGAAGTCAAGGAGGTGGGTACGGAGGAGGGAACGGAGAGATATTATTAGGAAAAGAACCTATGAGAGTATGAACCAAGGTGTGGAGAATGCTATTGGGCAAGGCAGTGGCACCGGAACCGCAGGCGGCACACAGAAAAGGTGCACGAAGATAGCTGAAGGTCATAGGAGGCGCCACGAAAAGCTCCCCACATGGCGGCAAAGCGACCACTTTGTTTGGGTGATAGCTGCGAAAGGTGCTGCCACGTTGCCCAGCATGTCCCACTATACTGTCAACACTCGACCTGTTGGGTCTGCAGTTTCTTCTGCTGAGCGGCCGTGGCCGTATCATAAAGGTAAAGGTGCTCATCAAGGTACCTTCAAAGGCAAAAATAAATTTCCCTCCAACTGGCACCTCCGTGAAATTTATCCACACTAAGATCCCTTGGAA
>DF243141.1:5442-43936 GCA_000507305.1 Breviolum minutum Mf 1.05b.01 | reverse complement strand
AGGCTACTTGAAGAAGATCCACCTGTAGCTGGGTTGTGGTTTCCAATATTTTTTATGTTCACCCCTATTTGGGAAAAACTTCCAATTTCACATTGACTGATTTTTTTTTAGATGGGTTGAACCGTTCCCAACTAGACCACCTGTAATAAGTGGATCTTCACATATTTCCCACGGTGAAAAGCTTCAATCACAAACGGGTCTTCCCAGGACATTGCACGGGAAGCCGGCATTGATTTGATCATCACCGGTCACAAGCATGAACAGAAGGCCCGGACCCCACGTGTTGAAGGTTTAGGCCGTGGTTTTCTTTTGATTTTTTTTAAAATGGGAGAAACAAATGGAAGGATTGAAAAGGTAGTCAGGAAGCAAAAGGGAAATGAATCATGTGTGTGTGTGTGTTTGTGTGTTTTCCGTCCTTTTTTCTTTGTTTGGGGCTTGGAAGGGTCATTGTTGTATCGTGTTGCTATTTATTCCACACGGTTGTGTGTTTTTTTGAAGTGTNTTGAAGTGTTTTTTTTGCATCATAGAAGTGTTGAGGGTACACTGTAGGGAAACTGCTCACTTTCATGATAAGTTTCAGTGCCCTGTTAATAATTGTGCCTTGCGTTCATTGGATGTTGCCGAAACAAGCTTTGCTAAGAGTGAACCCAAAGGGATGATGGCCGATGATGGATGGCTGTGATTTTTCACAAGAAACTCCTAACTGGTTAAAACCAATTGATTTGTTTTTCAACTTGTTTGATTGAACAGTTGTAAAGGTTGTAGCAGTTATTACAAACCTGTTTTTTCAATCTAAATAATTTATTGCGATTGGACACTGGACACTTCCTGGAGTTTTGCATGTTTTTTTTTGAGGGGGGATGATTCCATATCCGATGCAGAAAGTCCTCTCCGTACTGGTATTTGAGGGAATTGTAGGAGATTCTGGGAGGATAATCCAACATAATCCAACTAATATATGCCATGAATGCCATGTGTACATGCATTTACATAGATTTGATATGACATATGATGGATATGACATATATGATATATATGTTTNACTAAGTTAACGTCAGTTGTAGGGATTTGTTTGGAAAGAGATTTGCGGCAAACCTAACTGAACTGCGGCAGTTTTAGCAATTTCACCTCCTGTCAAGCCTTGGGGTCCCCTCCGAGGCATCATCCTCCCAGTGTCTGAGTTGCAAAAAAAATGGGTTGAAACAAAGCATGGGGAAGGTGTGTGTTTTTTTTTCATGTCGTTTATTTTCTCAAGACAATCACTGAGATCTGAAATATTTTGGTTGTTGTTGTTGTTGTTGCTGTTGTTGTTGTTGTTGTTGTGGTTGTGGTTGTTGTTGTTGTTGTTGTTGTTGTTGTTGTTTTTGTTGTTGTTGTTGTTGTTGTGGTTGTGGTTGTGGTTGTTGCTGTTGTTGTTGTTGTTGTTGTTGTTGTTGTTGTTGTTGTCGTCGTTGTTTCATGTTCCTGATTCATGTTCAAACAGAGATTCCACCCCCCCCCCCATGTGCACATACACAAAACATGTATGTTTTTTTTTGGAGACAGAGAGGCAGAGACAGATTGAAACAACGTCACACATACTTCCCACGGTATGCATCGAGACTATCATCAGCTCCGCCGTCCCAAATGAGGCTACACCCCTGGAAAGGGGGAGAGTGTTTTGCAGTGGTCGGACCGGAACTGATCGGGCGGTACTGGATTTGAAAGTGACCATACTGACAGGCACACACAAAAAGATGGCTGAATGCGTGACCAGTTCAAAAATACCTTTGGGCAGTATTCCTGGCATTTCCTGGCCCACATCAGATAAATAACGCTTTTCATACCTGTTTATTTCTAGTGTTCGGGTGTCTCTTGTTCATTTCTCACGTTTCATTATGCTGCAACGGGAATTGGCAGCTCCACACCCTCCAATGACAGTGGCTCCAAGTGTTTGTTAAGTCTTTTAGCTCCAATGTTTCATTGGTATCCCCGAGGCCAAGGGTGTAAACTTTCAGTGTAAACCCTCCCTTGATTTGTGTGAAAAGAAACCTGCTTTGAGCTATTTTCAAGCCCACCTTCAGGGGGGTCATAGAAAAAACTGTCGGGAAGCAACAAATTCCGATGAGGTGAGTTTCAATTTTTTCCAATTTTCCATACCAAAGGAAGTACCGCACGGAAAGATCTTATATGTTGAGGCTAGTGGTATTTTTAAGAATTTTAAAGAATACCACCTTATCTAGTTCTGATATGTTTAAAGTTTGCTTGGAATTTTNGCTAAGAGTGAACCCAAAGGGATGATGGCCGATGATGGATGGCTGTGATTTTTTTCACAAGAAACTCCTAACTGGTTAAAACCAATTGATTTGTTTTTCAACTTGTTTGATTGAACAGTTGTAAAGGTTGTAGCAGTTATTACAAACCTGTTTTTTCAATCTAAATAATTTATTGCGATTGGACACTGGACACTTCCTGGAGTTTTGCATGTTTTTTTTTGAGGGGGGATGATTCCATATCCGATGCAGAAAGTCCTCTCCGTACTGGTATTTGAGGGAATTGTAGGAGATTCTGGGAGGATAATCCAACATAATCCAACTAATATATGCCATGAATGCCATGTGTACATGCATTTACATAGATTTGATATGACATATGATGGATATGACATATATGATATATATGTTTGTACTATAAAAATACATGTATATATATATATATGTATATGCATACAGTATGTATAGTCAATTCTTTAGATTTCATTGGCCCCATGTGATTGCTTGACAACTTATGCTGCTCAGCATTTGGCACACCGGTAGCAGATGATGATTTGTCGAAATGTCAGAAGATGTTGTTGCAAAAAGGCTGTGCAATCTCAACTCAAGATGATGATCTCAACTCAAGATGATGATATTTTGTGTGTTCTTTTGCATTATGCCCGATAATTTTTGATTCTTGATTGACGATCCTTGTCACGGATTCAGAAACAATTATTTAAGCAATTCAAGTTATGGCAAATAAACAGTCAACATTTGGGTTGACTTGCAGGAAACCCTTTGCATTGTCCCTCATTTTTACACTCACATGTTGCTTCCTTGAAAACACAGAAACTTAAGATTAAAAACAAAGACACATGTGTCCAAAAAGTGTATTGCTGCATTAAGTAATATCATCTCAAATCATTTTTAGCCAAGATGAGACTATATATTCTGCATCTTGAAAAAACAAAAACAAACAAAACAAAACAACAACAACTATAAAAACGACTTCTTCGTAAACCAAAGCTCCCGAACTCTTAATCTTCGCGCGACCGATTGGTGGTGCGCGGCGCGCTGCAAACGGCGGGGCTGAATTTTGCCACGTCATGGTGTTGGAAGAACTCAGAGGTCTGACTTTTCTATCCATGGATAGCCCGAAGCCTCAAAGGGGGGGAAAAAGCTCCATGGGTTTGGATGATCTACCCAGACCCCAGATGCCAGGATGCCAGGATGATGATGCCTCCAAGGCAAAATAAAGGTGGGATACCTGATCCTAAATATGTTTCATGTCCGGGGTAGGGTAGATCCTTGTGGGTTGTTTTTGGGCGCCCGGGGGGGTAAGCGATGTAGCTAAGGAGCGATTTACCAAGGTTTCGAAGTCAACAACTCTTAGTAAAATGACTTTAGATTCCCATGCCATCCATGGGACGATTGTTTATATTTACCTGTTACCTATATATATATATATATCAATTATTGTTTTTTGAATGATGAATGTAGGTGAATATACCATTTGTGGATGCTTTTGGTTATTAAATGACTGTAGGTTTGTTGGGTCTTTGAAAAAGTTTGATGGTTGAAACGGATGGGTTTTTTGAACTTATGAATTTTAGACATTTGGCGGGGTTGCAACTAGTTAAGGTTGATTATGTTGAAAGTTTATTCCAATATTTGCGAGAATGGTTCGAGCACCGTCCCAGGTGGTCGTTCAACATTTAACCCCTTCAACGGTATCTATAGCAGTATAACATGTTGATTGAACTACTGTATTTGAAATTCTGTCAATACAGCACATAATCCTGTTTGTCACACATACTACACATCCACAGAGATTTCCGAATGCCCCAATCTGCCATCCAATGTGCCGGTGTATGATTGCCCTCAAAAAACAGTTCAGGTTGGAGAGGTAAGACTGGATCTCCGAGAATTAAATCCCCTTCGATTCTGATGAAAGCTTGCTATTTTTGGAAACATCTTTTAAGGCATTTCTTCCTGGAACTCGCAAAAAATGGACACCACACCGCTTTCTTGAGGGGTGTTGGTTGTGACATGTTCCAAAAGTTTCTTGTTTGCCAGGTTGTTTCTTTCAAATAATAGTGGTTTCGTCACTACGCGCTTGCCATGGGATTCATCAGCAGGGATCTGTGAAAAAGGAGGGCTTTGGAAGTCTGAAGTCTGTAGTACCCGTAGCCAGTGTAGCATCAGCAGTTACAAACGATCAATGGAGTTTCCTGGTTCCCTTAATAGGTGATAGGTGGTAGGTGATATATAAGTCCCCAATTGGCAGTATATACCACTTATATACCACTTATATAATATATATTGCCTATTGGGTGATTATATATCACCTACCACCTCTTAAGGGAACCAGAAACAGCTGTTGAAACGATGGTTTTTTGTTCCTGGATAATCAGCCCACCCTTTTACAACCACTAGGTGGGCAGTACGAGTCGTATGTGGTTCAACCCGTTGCGCTAGAAACCACCGAAAAACAACTGAGCAATGAAACAACTTTGGTTGTTTAGGGTATATATTTATATTTAGGGGGTTGTATTACCACTTATGCATTGATTATAAAAAACCATTATAAGGATCCCTATTGCTGTAACCAACCAGTATTTCATGGAAAGTAAGGGATTCCGTTTTTTTTGACCTGGCTCAACTGAATCCTTATTAGATCACCCCACAGACCCCCGGTCCTGCTGAGGTAATGAGCCACAAGCCGAGGTGCTCAAGGAAGCCAGCGGGTCCAGTCGTGGGAAATTCCATGATGACATGTCATTCCAGTACAGGAAATGTTGAAGATATGCTGTGAACAATGGCGTTTGTATATACAAAAGGGATATTATTATATATCATTTTTATTATATGTTGTTATCATTATTATTTTTTTCTATTACTAGTATTATTGTTATTTTATTATTATTATTATCGTTATTATTATTATTATTATTTTATTTTTTTTACTATTATTATGTTATTATTATTATTATCGTTATTATTATTATTATTTTATTATTATTATTATCGTTATTATTATTATTATTATTTTTTTACTATTATTATGTTATTATTATTATTATCGTTATTATTATTATTATTATTTTATTATTATTATTATCGTTATTATTATTATTATTATTATTATTATATAGACATTTAACTCCCAAAAAGGCCTTAAGAGGAACACGCCCCCTTATGGCTTTCAGAAAGTGTGCCCACAGTTTTTCTGGGTAGATGGTTACCTCGATTTTTTCCATTTTGGGTGTGTGTGTGTGTGTGTCCGAAAGGGTTGATGGCAATGTCAGAAAACTAGGAATGGCAAATAAGAAGATGCAGAGTGTAAGGGATAGTTGTATATATATATATACCTTGAGCCCCCAAAACCATGAAAATAGAGGTTTTGGCCACCTAAAAACCAGGTTATTTACCGTAAAAACCTCTATATAAACATGTAGGTTTTGGGGGCCCATGGTATACATGTCCGCTTTGAATGTGGCGATGTTTTACTCAATGTACTTAAATGATCCATGGTGCATCTGGGACATCATTTGGGTAAAGACCACACAGCTAGCCTTTCTTGATGTGTGTTTCGACTATGTTTTGAGACGTAGGTTTTAATTGAGCAATGAACACATCCCCCTGGTTGTTTTAGTTATATAGGGGATGACATCCTACCCAATTATATGGGGATGATTATAAGCCGTTAAAAGGATCCTGATTAAACAACCAGGGCCCTGTTTTCGTAGCTCAACTTATCCAATCAACCGCAGTAGCCGCCTTAGAGTTTTGTCAACCATGACCCTTCCCATGATGGATCCATGGGACTGCAATCTATACACCTACACTGAATGGTTGCATAAGGATGCATAAGGTATGGTAAATGTAAAGTAAATCTACTCCCTGTAGGATCCGACAGGGTGGGTCCCTACTATAATTATAAGTAGAGTTATAACTCCACTTATAAGGGTTATAAGTTATAAGTTATAACCCCAGTGACCCAATTATTTTTGTTGGCCATTTATAGTGGCCCCGAAAAGGCACTCCATCTAACAACACCCTTCTCGGGGCCCACCTTAGTGTTTGGATGTTCAACTTGTGACCAACAGCCAGCTGCGGGAGGAACTTGCCAGAAGGCGTGGTGAAGTACTGTTGAGTTTCTTGGCTGATCCCTGGTCCACTCAAATAGTATGGTATATATTCACCTACATGAATGGGCTTAAGTTTATGGTAAATGTAGGTAAATATACCATACATTGAGTGGACCAGGGGATGTGATGTTTTTCCACGGAAAACCTTGCCGTTTCAGTATGCCAGGAACAAAACTGGGAAACATGTTTGGCGGGTTAAAGGGACAAACCTCGGAGGTTGCGAAGTGACAACTACAGTTCAAATCACGGGGGAAGCATATCCGAGCTAAACTGATCGCCAAGTTGAAGATTAGGCAACTCATTGGGAGTTCGTGTTTTTCATTAGTGGTCTCCTTTTTGTTGGGGAAAATCAGCCGGTTCCTATATTATTCACATTGTTGATCACTGCGGATGAAGGGGAATCTTTTTGTTGGTAGCATAGTATAGAACTTGTTTTCCTAGAAATGAATGGGAGTCCCCAAAAAATTGTTGGTTGCACATATGTTTTTTTCCAAAAAAAAAGTTACCCTGCCAAAATCTAAAATAACACCCTGTTCCTTTTAGCCTTTTGGCAACAGAAAAAGACATCAAACTCATCTTCCAAGAGAAAATCAGGGGGCTAAAACTCGCTGTTTGGTTAGTTTGAGGGAGGCCCGAACCCCCAAGGAAGTTTACTAATGTACTGGTCCCAATATGTTTTTTTTGAACAACTAACATACCCTAAGGATATGTTCTAAGGAAGGGAATTTCCCCTACAATCCTATGATCTGGGGGTGGGATTTGAGACCATCAATCCTACTCAATCAGGAGGGGGTCTGGATTCTTAGGGATAGTGAGTGAAGATTTGGGTTTCTCCTATTCAAAAATGAGGAGATTTTTCAGTCAGCCAGTCATGTTAATTTACTTGGATTTTTTTGTTGTTGATTTTTTACGATTGCACCATGAGATTCATCACCGTCCAACGCACCACCAATTTGGGAGTTAATATGTTTGGTTCACTTTTTCCTGAAGCATCGAACGGCCGAAATCGCAAATCCAAGTCACTCAAATATATTCTTGTAAACCCCACTCAGAACTCGGATGCCAGTTGCTAGTCAGATCCCATATCTTCTGACATCCAAATACCTCCTGAGTTTCGGTGTTTTAGGTATATTTTTGGGGGTCCAGTCAGACCGAACCTCAGGTTCCAGTAGCAATGGATGTTTAGGGTGGAGGGTAAACATTAAAAGAAGCCATGCTTCGTCCCAGATTAAGATGTTAACTTGGATCATAATATCGGAATATGGTCACCGGTCAAAATGAGGATACTGTATCCAATAGCAAGTTCTCGCAACTTACATCTCCGGGTCCGTTGGGATGCGGTCCCATTCCATTTTTAAAGGAGAGATTCAAAACCACACATTTCCCTAGGGATCCAATCACCTTGTCAGATGATGATTGGGGTGTATACTGTAGTCACCTCCCTCAAAGCAAGGTATTTAGCTTCCATTCTCAGTTTCGGCGATTGGATCCCCACATTTCCCATATCATCCACGTAAGGTATATTGATATACCCACCTTTGGCTCATTTTTATGCTACACTCCGGTAATCTAACATAGCAATGGAAAATGGACCTAAATGTACGTAAAGTAAATATACCATGCATGGATCCTCTGGGATACGCAAAAAAAACACGTTTTTGGATGGATTTTTTAAACTCTCCGTTTCTCGAGGCCTAGAAAGTTGGTGTCAAGCTTTGAAAAACGTAGAGGTCACGATGGTGCCTTACAAACAGGCAGCCGGGGCGTGAAACAAGAGGTGTGATTTGTTGGCAAAAAAACCCTTGGGAGTTGGTACCAGCATCTTCCAAAGGGTGCTGTTTGATTCTAAAGGATGGTGTATAGGCACCCTTTATCATCCATCCAGCACCCTTTGGAAGATCCAGGTAGATGTTGTTTTTTTTGTTCGTATTTTCTGATGATTATATACTTTATAATAACATTTTCATATGTAAATATGTGCCACCATTGGGGAGATTGCTGCTGTACTTGTATTCTTTTAAGGTGATTGTTTTCAATATATTATTTTTACATATAGATAATATGTACCCAGATGCTCAATGTATGGCCTATTTACCTGCATTTGGGTAGTTGTGGGGGTTAATGCATTGAGCATTTGGAAATCTGGGATGCTTCGAAAAACGGAAGATGGATCGATAAATTCGGATCGAGCGGGAGGGGGTCTCTAAAATCCCCAGGTGTCATAAGCGAATTTGGAGCGATGAATACCCATGACGGATCCAGGTTTATAAATATATACCATAATTACATGGATCCTTTGGAATATGGAGCGATGATTCCGGGAGGTTTTGATTAACACATCTCATCTTAGTATCTTAGCAATTCTTCCGGCTTTCCTGACATGCTAAGTGGAATCATGGCAGAGTGAAGATCATTGAATCACTTGAACCATTTCCTAGATATCCAGCTTAAGAATCAAGTGAATAAAAGAGAATTTGAAAAATTGACATCTTTTTGGAGATCTATACTCATATCAAAACTTCAGCGGAGCCGGTGTGATGTTTTTGTTTGTACTTTTTTTTGTATGGTGTGGTGCCAGATGTTTGTATCAAATCCTAACGAACAACTTTGTAAAGAACACCTGAAATTTCCTGATTTTATTTTGTCCAAAACGATCAAATGCGCTAACCCTGGCTTCAGGGGGTGTTAAAGTTTCCTTGCCTCCAACGATTTCGAGTTCAACCAAATCCTAAGAATCCGAAGCCACCCTGGGAAAACATCCCGGCAAACCGTCATTTTGAGGACCCTTCAGGAAAAACACCTTGTGAAATAAATGCATTTTCATTCACTCACCCTTCCGAGTTGGAAGGTGATTGGTGGCAAAAAAGAAACACACAAATTGTTCATGTCAAAAAGATTTCGCCTCAGCTTTTGAAAGAAACCTCTATCCACGGCAACGAAAAAAACACCAGGGCGAGAAAGCGGGCAACGAAGGCGACGGTGATCCATGTGCTTCCAAGGAAAGGCAAGAAAAGTTACAGAGCAGATTGCGTCTTAGACTGAACTTACCTGAGCAATGAAAACAGAAACTGGTTGGTTGGAGTATATAGGGGATAACACTATGAATTTATATAGGGATTATCACAAACCATGATAAGGATAACTAGGTGGTGGTTTCAAACATTTTTATGTTCACCCTTACCTGGGGAGATGATCCTATTTGACGAGCATATTTTTCGAATGGGTTGATTCAACCACCAACTAGATAAGGATCCCTATGAAACAACCAGTATTTCATGGAAAGTAGCGTGGCTCACCTGCTGAATGGTGAAACATGTGGGACTGTGATTTCAATTTTTCTTATGTTGGGGATGGGAATTTTCTATTGATTTATTAGATTTAGGAGATTTTGGTGTTTTTTTTCCCGGGCGAACTGAGCAGAAAAATAAACGTCATTGTTTTCTTAGAAGCAAAGGTTATTTGTTTGCCAAGAAAAAGGAACAAAGTGGGTGGGGTTGGAAACAGTTTTTTGAAAATTGGGGTGGTGTACAATGGCAAGATTGCAGGAGTTTTGTTCTGAAAGACTTGGGATTTATTTTATAGATTGTAGGGGGAAGTAGGAGTTTTAACCTCGAATGGTAAAGGGTCGCAACTGAAGAAGCGACGGTTGAACCAAGCTCGATGGCCCTATGGCCGAAAGCAGGTGTGTGGCTTGTTTTTGCCGGTGAAATTTCCAAACGTATCAAATTTGCAATCATTCCAAGGTGTCTCACCTAGGGGGATAAAAAGGAACACATGACTTTATTATTATTTTTTTGTGGCGAAAACGGCATTTTAAATGGATTTGTTGGGTGATGCTTTGTTTCCGATTCTACCATGGTGATTAATTTTTCCCTATGAAACATCAAGGTTTGAAGACCAAAAACATTGTGTTTTTGTGTCATTTTTTGTTTTAAAAAATCCAACCATCATCATGTTCCACCAAGCAAAAATCCCTCAAATCTCACAGTTTTTGTTGCAAAAGATGTGAACCAAGGAGAGACGCCCTCTTCGTGGACATTTGCAACATCTTGAGCTTTCCCGAAACAGCATCGGAAAAAAAACCTGCACCTGTCAACAAACAGGGAGCAGCGCAAAATGGTGATCCAGGGCCGGGAATCACTGTCACCAAACAGGAGGCTCCAAATGGTGACGGGCCGCAGCGCAAGGAGGCTCGGTGCAACGTGAAGAGTGCTTCCACCCCATCGACACCTGTGAAAGTCAGTAGTCGACAGATCTCAAAGAGTTCCGGGGCGATGAAGCTCGGAGAAAGGTGGTTTATTTGGGTGTTTCCAAAAATGATGGTATCCCCAAATCATCCATTTTAATAGGGTTTGCCATTACAAACCATCCATTTCGGGGTACCCTTATTTTTGGAAACACCCATTTTTTTTTGGAGTGGATCAAAATTTTCAGGAGGAATCTGGTGACTAAGATCTTACTCATATAATGAAATAAATACATGTTGTACTATACTGCTATAGGTATAATATCTTGAGTGAGATGCACAATGATATACTTAACATACAATCTTATACTCATTGAATATTCACATATAGACATGCCATGCACATTGAACATATGTTGCAAATACACAGAGCAAATGTAGATAAAGATACTGAAATCGAGACTAGGTTTTGTATAACATTTTGAGTGCCAGGTGATTCAAAGTGTTTGTGTTATTTCCTAGTTGGAGGTCACTTAACCTGCAAAAGGGTCACTTAACCATCCCAAAAAGGTCAGAAAGACTTGCCAGGTACAACAATACCCATAACATGAATGTATTACATATATATATATATATTTATTTATACCTATACATTTATTATTGATGTGTTCTTTTTATAGCGTAAATATATATATATATATATATCCAGGTAAATATCCCCAGTCCCATCCATCCAGAGGTCACCCAAACTCCACTTTTTCGCCTTCAAAGGACTACTCCACGTGGCAGTGGCCGTTTGGTCGGACCAAACACCCGCAATTTGGGTCTCGGCCTCACCTCCCGCGAGCCCTTGACTTCACGACGCAGTTTGATGGGACACGGCCCTGCGACCTCCCTGACACCAAGGCGGCCAACGGCCAGCTTGTTCCTTGGGTTTTCGAATGGTGATCTTTTTGTTGGGGGGAAAGGTCAGGAACCCCGAGGGGTTCCTCCAAAAACAATTTGTAATATGTTTGTAATACCAAAAATAACTTACAGTAATACAAGGTTACAGCGGCATGTGCCGGCAAAAGAAATTGATGCAAGGCGCAGTTGGCGCAGTTTGCGGCATCTAATGAAATGGAATCCAACTCTTCGGGTGCCCAGAGTTGTTTTCTAGTTGTAGCGTTCTTAGATCTTCTGAAACATAAGTCTTCAAAAACCCTGCCTGAGTAAAGCTATCACCAGGAATCCATTCATGGTAATGGAACCTAAATACCTTGCTGGTGAGAATACACCCCTTGCTCATCATCTGACAAAGGTGATTAGATCCCTCGGCTATGTTCATGAGGGTCATAGGTTGGGCCTTTTCCCCCTTCCCAGTAGTGACAAATCAAGGTTTGGGTTGCGATCTCCGATCCTAAACAAGTCTTAAAAAATGGCGGTGACTCTGACTATTACAACCCTAGATATATACCTGGATCTTCCAAAGGGTGCTGAATGGATAATAACGGGTGCCGAAAAACACCATCCTTTGGAATCAAACAGCACCCTTTCAAAGATGCTGGTACTTAGATATGTTTCTTTTGTGATGTTTGTTTACGGATTGGGATCCCATGGGATTCATCACCATTAAACGCACCACCATTTTTTTTGAAAAGATTTTTGGTTCACTTTTTTCCATCCGCATCCAACAAGCCAAGCCAATCCAACTACGTTGATGTTGAACTCCAACCCCTTTTGTAACTCGACTTATAGGGGGTTATGACCCCAGTTACCCTAACAATAAAGGCCATTTATATAGGGGTTATAATGCCATTTCCAATCTGGATCCAGGGCCCACCTTGTACTTGTTAATGTCCCCTTGGAAGTTAGGGGATCAATGGTTAGGATCAATGGGTTATATATAACCTACTTATACATGGGGTACGGTATATTGGTTGGGGTTATAACCCACTGATCCTAACCTTTGATCCTAACTTCCTCCAGCTTCTTCCCAGTGACCTTTTGATAGACCAGATGGAGGTCACTTAAGCCCTGAAAAGGTCACTTAGGAGATCCAAGTAGGATTCCCAACTTTGGTCCCAGAAAAGGTCGCTCTCCTCCTCTCAGCGTGGCGTGACGACCAGTACTCCAAAAGTGCGTCCCGTGGCGACCAGTGAGTTGTCGGCCTCGGCACGGCAGTTTCAGTCGCTTGGCAAATGATAGTTTCTGACTGATCGCCAACGGGTAAACCTGACTATTTTTTTGGGGGGGACTACTGTACATATTTCATAGGAAAAATCTAGAATGAAGTTTATTTTTTTTATTTCATGGTTCTTTTGGCTGGGGAAGTATTTGTAATGTAGTTTCTAGTTCTTTGAATTTATGCCTGTAGGATCTATATTTGATATGTGTTTATTTTTCTTCATGAATAAAACCATGTTTGTGGTTAAGATGTATGTATGTAAAACAACAACGTGCCAGTCTCAGTTGACCCGATGTGACACGATTGTTTTTGATTTGAAAAAAAAACATGAGAAGAGCCTTTTTCGAAGGGTACCTTCACAGCCCCACAACATGGCCAGGATACAACGGGATGTATGTTGAAATAAATAGCGCATCATCCCCATCTATAGAAAAAGAGATGCACAATGCGAGCTGACGTAATATGAACTCATCCTGGTTGTCAAGTACAACATGTCAAACTTTATACGAGGTGGGCCCCTACCAGTTATAAGTGGAGTTATATAACCCCTATAAATGGCTTTATAAATGCATAACTGGGGTCATAACCCTACTTATAGGGCTGTATTTCACCTCATTTATAACTGGCAGGGGCCCACCTTGTGTGGGTCGCCCATACCTAGTTGGTTGCCCATCTTCAATCTGTTTGCTACCATTTTG
The DNA here is from genome assembly GCA_000507305.1 of Breviolum minutum Mf 1.05b.01. Taxonomy (NCBI): domain Eukaryota; class Dinophyceae; order Suessiales; family Symbiodiniaceae; genus Breviolum; species Breviolum minutum. The sequence goes on along the minus strand of DF243141.1, from coordinate 30,500 downwards.
GTGCAGACAGGTGGGGGAATTCTTTGGCAAATGGTGGATTTCATACCTGATTCATACCTGATTCTATGTGCCAGACCTGAATGTTTTGTATCCCACCTACCCCATATCATCCATGGGACTGGTATATTTATAACCTAGCTTTGCTGGATTCTTATGAGAAATGGTACGGTAAATATACAATCGTCCCATGGATGCGTAATGGGTATGAATTTCAGGAACATCATCTTCCAAGTTCCGGCTTGGAAAATTGGCGAGCTGTTACATAGTTTTCTTTTGAAGATATGCATGATTTGTTGGATTTTTTCACCTCCCTGTTTCAACACCCGAAAAAAATCAGGACCGGAAGTTTGGACAACAAAAAGATAACTATTAGGTGTTGGGCTCTCAAATATTTTGTGTTCAACCTTACCTGGGGAAATGTTATGAAATGTTACGATCATCTTTTTTCAAAATGGGGTTGGTTCAACCACCAACTAGGTTGGGGATTATGTCTAATATAAACCATTAAATTCTCAGGATCCCGTCATTAATCCACCAGGATTCAAGGAGGAAAGTAACGATCGGTGAGCTGATTGGATCCCTATAGGGCTTAGATAAAATGTCTCAGGATGCCAGCCTTTGCGGGTGTGAACAGACGTGCTTCAAGCCCCAGGTTAGGGGGGTTCTGGGAAACGTTGAGTCGAGATATTGCTGGATTTCTGAACCGGAAGGAAAAAAATGGTGGTGTTTCATTTATAATATGGTATCTAATAAGATGGTTGTCGATGAAAGAATTGGTGGTGTTTCATATATGGTTTCTAAGATGTTTGTTGATGTTGTTTGTTGTTTCTATTGTTTTTTTTTAATGTTGTTGATTGTTTGTCCATCTGTTCTGGAAGCTGCGCTCAAGTTGGATTCTTGCCCCCAACAAAAATATGTAAGATATGAATACCATCCCAAGATCAAAGATATAGAATTAGTTTTTTCCATACGGTAAGTAATAGGTAAGTATGTTCACATCGGACAAGGAGAGAAGTGGTGGACTGCCATGCCCAGAAGTTCTGGATGTCTCGCTGATCATTTCAGTTCGATGTTGAAAGATTCAGTTCTATTCCTTGCTAGGTGGTGGTTTCAAATATTTCTTACTTCACCCCTACTTGGGGAAGATTCCCATTTTGACTAATATTTTTCAGATGAATTGAAACCACCAACCAGCTTGGAATTGTTGTTTCTTTTTACGGATTGTACGTAATGCATGGGATTTTGTTCATCACCATTAGAGGCACCATCATTTGGGAGTGAAAATCTTATCCAGGTGTGTCACTTTGGAGGCTTCCACCAAAGTTCATCGGTCCAGCGATGGTTTCAAGTAGGAATTTCTGGGTGGTGGCACCTCAAGGATTTTTATGTTTCACCCCGAAAATTTGGGGAAGATTTTCACCCATTTTGACGAGCATATTTTCCAAAAGGGTTGGTTCAACCACCAACTACTAGGTACTGGGGTTAAGTCGAACCGGCTTGTAAGAAGTCGACCCGAAGCGGTGTGCCCTATGGGAAGTGGTACCAGAGGAGTGTTAGTGCTACATTCTGAAACTTCAGATTTTCATTTTTTGGTGGTGTGCGCAACGTTTTTCTCTTTTTTGTTTGAACAGGGATTTCGTTGCACTTGGATGATGGATGGTGTGGGGGCGTGTTGTCCCGGGTCGCGTGGCCCTCGCGCAGAGTCGCGCGGCCCTCGCGCAGGGCCGCCTTTTATCCAGTGCTTATTCCATAAACTTTTGATGAAGCACCATCCCCATTATCCCCCACTACTTCCATCAAGCAGTGCCATTGAGTGATGTGATTGCTCTTCAGATGAAACCCTGCACATGAGAAATATTCTGCAATCTTTTTGGTCGAAGAAGAAGTTTCACATGCTTGTCCTCCTTCAGGAAACGCACTTTATAGTTTGCACATATTTTGTTTGTTAAAGTTGATGTGCCAATGTGATCTGCGCAAAAAGGTATATTTAAATCGATTAGAATCGCTAGAATTCTGCAGTGTGCGCGTACCTTTGTGTAAATTGAACTGCTTCTAAAAACATGCCCGATCGTTGTGTGCCCATTGGGTTTTGACCTTTTTGGGTTGACTTTTCCCGACTGGTTTGACTTTTCCCTGAAACTTTGTGCCCATGCAGTGGTTTGACTTTGTACGAGATGGTTTGACTTAGCGCTACCGCCAAGTAGTTATATATTGCTGAAAAAACTGGTCGCCAGTACTACCCTCCTCTAAAGATGATATGATCCCTGGAAGTTTAACAGCGAGTTTACCACTGAAAAATGACCGGTCCCCAAAAGGAAAGGATCGCCTTCCAATCATCATTGTTCAGGGGCGAACTGTTAAACTTAGGGGATGTATCGCTCTTGAAAATCAATGATTGGAGTCGATGAATCTGAAATTTAATGTTTGGGCCCGGCCTAAGGGGCGAACGGGGAAATTCTTCCTGGTGTCCAGGTGTCCGAATCACTAAACAAATAAGCATTACATCATACTGGGATGTCCAATTTTGTCAAATATAGTAGGTAAATGTATCAATCGCCCCATGGATTCCTCGTGGGTATGAGGAAAAGGGACGGTCCCTTGATACGGACTGCTGGATGGAACTCGAAACGATCCACTTGTCTTTGAGCCGGAAACAGGGTGTTTTACCCTCCCTCAAACTAACAGCAAAAGCACCTAAAAAATCCTAAAAAGGAATGGTTGGAATACTTTTTTTCTTTTGGGGTGTCCTATTTTTAGGGGCGAACGGTTAGTTTCAGGATGTTTCACCTTTCGACATTTTCGTGTTTGTTTTTGCACACGCAATAGAATCAACACTGATTTCCCTCACCATTAATATCATAAACCTGTGCCAACCTGTGTCCACTTTGTGGTGTTCGTGACCTCCAGGGGTTCGCCAACAGCCAGTGAACGACGGGGCGTCCAGCGTGAATCATCCCTCAAGGTCCGACAATCATAGCGAGTTTAGATGGGTGGATCTTGCAGAATCTTTCAGGGATCATTCAATTACCCATTTGGAGGGGCGTCAAACAATGCAAATAAATTGTTTGTTTTATGGGATTATCTTAAGTCTTAAGTTAATATAGTGCTTTGTTTGGGTTGGTAATATAATTTGACTGGTATACATTTACCATACAAATAAGCTAAATGTGGGTGGATATACCTTACATGGATGATATGGGCTTTGAATGGTTTTTGTTTGTGTGTGTGTGTGTGCTGAAAATATTTGAAAAGACATCAGCTGCATTTCACTACATTTTCGTGGATTTGATTCATTATTCCCGAAGAACTCTATGATATTTTAGTTGAAAAACATTGAGCTAGCCAAATTGGTTCATGGACAGAGATACAGAATGATGTTTTCTTTTCCCACACGGAAAGTGCAGGTGAAAGATTCTTCCCCACCCCCGCTGTGGTGTGTCAAAACCGTGCAAACACGGAAATTTCCGGGGAGCATTGCTGACTGATGGGAAGAGACAAACACACTGACCCTGGTAGAACATGGAGACTACAAATCATCCAATTGAAAAGAAAAGTCATTTGAACCAAACCTCCATGTTTGGGTTCAAAATGTGAATGTTCCAGCTTATAAACGAGAGAGACTCCTTTCATCCATTCGAACCATGCAGATTTTGGACGTCCATGGGTATCCTGTATCATAGTTTTCAGCCACTGGACATCACCTTAAGCATAGTTTGGTAAACAGAGGGAAACAGAAAAAACATGTTGTTTTCCGGGCAGGGTTTGTCAGAGTGAACATGTTTTTCTATACTTGGCAAATCTTTGGTTGTCCTTATACCTTTAGCCACTGTAAATTTTGTGGGTTTTCATTCGGTTTTCACAGTAAGTCACTACAAGTTAAACCTTTGGCAAGGGACCCACGTTTTGCCTATAGCCTATAGTATTTAATATATACGTATGTCATGGTTTCAACGATTGTTTTGTTTTTTATTTGGCAAAATTGGGGAAATGCTCCAATTTTAGTCATACATGTTTTCCGATGGGTTGAAACTACCATGTGGTTTCCTATGCAATCATCATTGCGTAGTAAGGATGATGTGCACCATAGTTTGTAGCATACAAATTGTATCACCACTCCATTTTGTGAATTCATAGGGATATATGATTTAACATACTGTATATTTATTTGATCATTTTCCAACAAATATCAACAACGAGGTATTGATAGAGGTTGATTCTCTCCAATTCTGTGACTATGGCAGGAAAAAAAGCATTGAAATATTTTATTTTCCGCCTTGCAATGTTTGTTTGATTGGTTCACCACTGACGAGACAGAAATCCTATCAAAGATGCGATTGGAAAACCACTGGCAGAATGTCACAAGCAAAAATATGCATTTGACACACCCCGTGTAGTCGATATGACCGCGTCCTTGTTTTTTGTGAGCCTGTGGATATCGGGGTGGCACAGATCGTGACATGAACATCCCAGATGAATGAAATCATTTGGTGGTGCTTAGTGATTAGCAAACTGCATGTAAATCCCTAGGCATCCAGTCATATTCTCAAATAATGATTGGGGTGCGAGATCACCTCAGCATAATATTTAGGTTCCGGTTCCACAAAACTATTCTCAGTTTCCGTGAGTCAGGATTTGTAGGGCATGCAGGATAAGACGTTTTCAAAAGCAAATGATCTGATCCGACGTAGTCCTGACCTGGCATCTTTTATCAAGAAGAAACGAGTACGATTGCCAGAATTGTGTGAACAATTGGGTTCCTTTATGCTACAGGGCCCCATCTTTCAACAACAGTGGTGGGGGTATTTGTGGAGAAGTTAGGCCAAAAATTCATGGTGGCGCTCTCGAAGCACTATTCTTTCCGCATTCGGAAATGCCACATGAGTTGCAAATTCTCCTTCCAAGTGTTCATGAAGAATCAAGTTTGCCACAGAGAGAAGCATTCGACAAACACACCAAAAAAACAACCAACGGTGTGGCGGCCAATCGTCCGGTGGCCAACCCGAGATTTGGGCATTTTCTACAATGATTTATGACGTCCGTTTTTTTAGTGAATATGACATGTGACGTACATAGGCTGAACATTGCTTGAAATGAGTTGCTAAACTCTGAACTCTTCTTTTTTACAAGTTTTTGTTGCTTAAAATCATTGTAGTTTACTTTGCCCAGTTTAGAATACAGTTCGGAATGGAATACAGTTGGGCTGCTGCGGAAATGTCGGTGTTCTCAGCCCGCCAGTGGTTGCTTGAAGGTCAGCTATCAAGGCCAAGCCAGGCTCACAGGAAAGGAACTTTCAAAAATGTGTAGTGTATTCTTCACCAATTTTCTAGGAATCCAGTCATATTCTCAGATGATGGTTGGGGTGTCCAATCACCTCCTAAGTCTTTGGGTTTTTAGGGAATCTTGAAATACATAGCCATACTGAAACTTTTCCGGGAAAATTGATTGAGTCAATAGCATGAACACTTGACAAGGAGACGCCCTTCATGAAAAAGCTCTGACAAGGAATGATTGGATGTTTGGGGAAGTGGATACACACTGAAATGCCACCAAGTTTGAATGTGAAAAAAAAACCTAAAAACTTGAGTTGTCGTTGCAAGATCTTTCCACTCTGCGCAGTGGTTGCATCTTTTCTAAAGTTTTGTATATCTTAGATCTGCTTCCAGTAAACGGACTTTACCAAAAGATATTATGCCCTGTTGAATAGAAAGATGCTTACAATCCGTTATTCTAGACAAACTAAGAGTGACGTGACGTGACAAGTGCGGTGATGGATATCTTGTTCAAGTACGATCGTTTTTTAATGTAGTAGTTGTTGGTGGAAATCCCCAAGCAATTTGGTTAAATCTAATTTGGTGAAACAGTACATTTCAGATTAACGGATCGCACATCCATAGTTCATGATTTGAAAGAACTACAAGTACCAAATACTTCCCTGAAAACAAAGATGTCCCTGAAATCAATTGTTGGAGAATGCATTCCTTACTGAAATAGTCCCTCTTTAACATGAGCATGTTAGTTTCCAGGGGTGTAACCAATACAGCTAGGGATTTAGTTACTGGGTGAGTTTGGGGCTCCACCTAGAATTCCACATGATATCCCCTAGTGTGTGTATGAAATCCCTATATCCAACAAACTCACAAAAACCACGGAAAAAAAACCGGCCGGATACTTCCCATTGTAACTGGTTGTTGTTTTTTCTAAGATCCAGGATCCTGATAATGGTGTATCAGAATCCCCACGTAACTATGTCAAAGGGGAAGCCCAGGGCAGGCGGTTTGGTGCTTGGGAAGGCTGTAGGTTACCAACCTACAGGAGTAGAAGTAGAAATGTCAAAAGCTAGGCCAAGGGTAGGCGGTTTGGTGCTTGGGAAGGCTGTAGGTTACCAACCTACAGGAGTAGAAGTAGAAATGTCAAAGGCTAGGCCAAGGGTAGGCGGTTTGGTGCGTGGGAAGGCTGTAGGTTACCAACCTACAGGTGTTTTTTTACGGATTGCACCAGGATGTAGACCACCATGCTAGAACCACCATTTGGGAATATATTCTTTCGGACCGAAAAACCAAGAAAAAATGAAGGTTCTATATAAGCCTTAAGTATATGGGTTATAACCCCATTATAACCCCTAACAATGAAGGCAAAGTAGGTTCCCAGGTATACACATATGGGTGTTTCCAAAAATAGGGGTATCCCCAAATCATCCATTTTTAATAGGGTTTTCCATTATATACCATCCATTTTGGGATACCCCTATTTTTGGAAACACCCATATGTTTTACCTTTTCCAAGCATCTTAAGCAAGTCCAAGACCAAGTTTTGTTGTTCCACATGGATTCCTGGCTGGCCTTGAAACGTGGCACAGAAGATGCAACGTGGCCCAGAAACGACCCAAGACCCACCTGGCTGGGAGAACGTTAAACACGCCCCTGGTTGAACTGCCAGAAAGATGATAGTGGCATTTCGATGATTCCGAAAACTTGGGAAACTATAACATATATATATATTTATATTCATATATACACATATATATAAACATATATATATATCCCTTGGTGGTTGCCAAACCCCTGATTCACCTTGGGTAAGTCATCTATTCATTTTGTGAAGGAAACCCGGGTTTTAACCTTCATGTACTCCACTGCTTTTCCAGTGTTTAGGCAGGTCCCAACATATCCCCTTGACAGGTTTTCATTAGGGATCCCTAAGGCACTTGACAAGTTACCCCACCCAGGATTACAGCCACTACTACAGTGACTGGCAAGCAAGCCTTTTATTTTTCTGTGGATCCCTAGAATTAAACCCACCCATTTAAGGAAATACATGTTTTTGGAATTTGTTTTCCAAGCATCATGGCCAAAGAAATCCAAGTGCTAGCATTACCACATGATAAACCCATGTCACCTGGCCGCTAGAAAACATCTCCGTCAGGAGAGGTCAAACGATCCAGATAGCTCTAAGCGTAATGTCCATGGACCAAATTGCTTGGGTTGGTCACAAGTTTAACATGTTTCCCAAACATGTAGTCTGAACATTTGATTTCTCATGGATATTTTATTAAGAACATAGGTCGGCTCATTATTTGCAGATAAATATAGGTCGCACATATTCCATTAGATTATTAGATGAATCATATTTTGCAAAATCACATAATAAGAGACACACCCCACAAAATGATACTTTTTATGTTGTAAATTCATGTAAATTCTACCTTTATTTCCGGAGAATATATAGCTTCTTACGTTTATGTTCTTCGGAAGACCAAGGGGAGTTGGTGCTCTCGAATCCCTATGGATAGCAGTGATGGCAGTTGCAACAAAAATCGGGTGGTTTGTAGGAAAAGTTTCGGTTTCGGACAAGTCGCGGACGTCGTTCTTAGAGGCGAACAGAAAAAGAAAAAAATCATCGACTCAAGGTATACCGGGATCTCATGGGATCCCAGGGACGATTTGTATATGAAAACCTACATGAATGGTTGATTCTTTATGGTAACTGTAGGTAAATATACCATACATGGATCCTAAGGGTTTGGAATGAAGTGGGAGCTGTGATTTCCCCGAAAAAATAATTGAGTCACCAATAATAAGATTGGATTACCCTTCAAAAAAAGATCGCATATCCCCTTTTTAAAGGCACTTTTGAGTCGATGATTTTCCTTTTGCACGCGGTGGGATATGTATCCGTGCCCTGGAGAGTAGTGGATTTTGGTGGAGATAGCCATGATGGTTGGTTTTGTGCGTGGGTTTTGTGAACTTATTTTTTCGACGGCAATTCGCAAAGTACCATTTAGTATCTAAGTATATATCATCATTTTATACCTGTATTTTTATAGACAAGATACTTTCAAGTATATCATGGTCTGGTTGGGGGCGTGGTGGTTTGGATTCCTAGGATCTCGTTTATGAAAGCGGTACCCTTAGAATCCCAAACCACCAGGCCCCAAACCATCAATTAACCATTGATACATATAGAAACTTGTGGACCAGATTTTTCCAGACCTGAAATCTTGTCGCCCCCAAGCAGTGCCTGAAGTTCTTAGGGGAAAAGTGATGATTGGGGTTTCCAATCACCTTCTCTTCGCAAAGTATTTAGCCTCTCCGTCCTCAACACCCAGAACTATATTTATGGGCTCTAAACCCATTGAATTGGTTCCCTGTGGTAAGGGATAGACTCATCAACCCAATAGCCTCACTCGGGATGCTGCTGGAAATGGACCCATCTGGCAAGCTCGCCAGGTGTACTACAAAAGGGCCTTTGCTGGAACGGATTTGGAGGACAGCTTCGAGGATCATCCCATTTCCCATAGGATCCATGTATGCTACATTTACCTACATACAAATCAACCAAATGTAGGTAAACATACCATACATGGATCCTATGGGTTTAGAAAGTGTTTATGGTTACTAAGTCCCCCAAGTGGGACTAGTCTAGTTATAAACGGCTCGTCGCAATCCCCTTAACTAACCACTTACTAAATGATCCTCCAAGCAACGGGTGATACTGGATTTTTGGTGATACTCCCGTAATACTCCCCCACATCATGCTGGCTCCCACATGCTGATACTATTGACAGCCACAATATGAGGCAACAGTTGGGATGACTTGAAAGATGTCGTAATTCATGGGGATTTACAGTAAATAGATAAATATCCATAGGATCCACGTTTGGTATACATACCTACATTTACCATAAAAGAACAACCAAATGTATTTATATAAATGTACCATACATGGTTCCTTTGGGATATAATTTGTCTAATTTGATGGATATGTGCTACATCAACTGGTGCATGATTTTGTCTACGGCATGTCATTCGTCATGAATGTCGGCTATGAGCACAAGATATGATGTATCCCATAGGGTCCATCTATGTCGCGTTCACCATAAACATAAACATGAACCAAACGCAGGTGAATATGCCATACATGCTTTCTACAAATATGGATTGCAAAAACTCTTGTATATCTCAATTACGATTGATTTCAGGTGCTCATGATAACACTTCCTATCAGCCATTCCTTAAACAAACCCATTGCTACAGAATAGAATTGTTCAGGAGTTCGTACAGCATACTAAGTTTAATGTTTGTATATACTTTAATATGTGATATATAAATGTACATATATATACACATCTATTATCTCGTTCGTACAATTTTGGTATCAATTTCAGAATTATTGACCCATGGCTAAATGATTTTCAAAAGGACCTTGGAGGGGAATTTGTTTTTTTTTCTGTTTTTTCGATGCCCTGGGATGTATTGATTCAGGCCATTGAATCTCTTTCATGTACTTGACATCCGACACCTATATTCTTTGGAATTTAAGGGAGCCATCCCCTAAGAGAGAAGATAGAAGTAAGGCCTCTAACTCTATCAAGGGGTTATGAACCACTATGATATATGTTTCGGAGTTTGTTTTAAATCATCCTTCCTGATGGAAATGGTTGATATATATATATATACTGTAAAAACACCATATTTCTTTACGTTTTTAGGTCAGTACCCAGACGTTCACTTGACATTGATTCAGTGAAAGGAATTATACATCTTTTGTGCCCAGAAGATGGATAGCTCACTTTGGTCAAAGAGTGGCTGGACAAAGTAAACTATCTATTTATATATATATATATATAACTACAAAGTGGGCCCCAAAAAACAGTTATAAGCAGTGTCATAACTCCAGTTTTTTTCAGGGTGAGACAACCGACCTATTTATTTTTTGTCATTTATAGGGGCCTATAATATCATGGAAATCTAAGGGTACCCCTCCCAATGTCACCCTCCTCAGGAAATAAAAGGCCCTATGAGGGGATGATGGTGGTTAATAATCCCGCAATAAACCTTATTTCTTTGGGGGGGGGGGGTGCATTGGGAGGGGTATCCGTAGATTTCCATGACATAACTCCTCGGGTCCTCAGGACACTGCATGGGTCATCACTGGTGGAGGTGGTGGTGTGACTTCCGACATCTTGCCGTGTCTCGGTTGTAACTTTCTGGTGATTTAAAGTCTAAGTGACCTGTTTATCCCCTTAGTTGGAGGCCACCTGTCCAACCATTGAAAGGGGTCACGTAAACTCACCATCCCAAAAAGGTCACCAGCAGAATTGTCAGGCTGGAAAATTAACATTTTGAACACAAGAATGGAGGTGGATGGAAGATGATTTCCCTTTTCATTTTGGGGTGATTTCTAGGGTCCAGCCGTTCATTTTCCGTGGTGTAAGAAGGGAAAGAAGAATTGAATGGAGTAATGCCAGATTTTGCCAAAGGGGAGTGGAAAAATACTACATGAATGGCTTAAAATGTATGGTAAGTGTGGGTCAATATTCCATGCATTTGGTCAAGTTATAGCGACCTCAGACGACCTCAGGTGAGGAAGGGTAATCGCGTTATTTCAGAAAAATCTAGGTTGGCACAATTTAATAATTTGGCCAGGTACATTCCTCGCATATGGGAATGAAAAAAGGACCAACTTGGTTGTTTGGTTACGGTTAGAGCTGTGGGACTGCCAGGAGGATTTCACCAATTGTACTGTGAATCCTGAGCCTGATCGACTCACCGGGGGGGGCCATTCGGGCCATGCACGTCATGAAGATGATAGAGGCCCACCTATGGCCAGTGTGCCTGCGGGGCCTCAACACGTGGCTGCTACAACCAGAAAATCAGCTTGGGCTTCTGGAAGCCAAAGTGGTGGGGAATGAAGATTACCTTGTTGAAATGGAGTCGCCGCAGACCTTGACTGGAATCTGTAGAATGCCAAGAACAAGGTGGGCCCCATCAGAAGTTGTAAGTAGGGTTACTTAACTTACAATTCCACATAAGGATGACATAACCGCAGAGACCATCCCTAGGGGTTAATAACTCCATTTATAACCAATAGGTGCCCACCTTCTAAGGTATTGTTGGTGATCTGTTTGCAAACAGTGAGATTTGAAAAAGCTATGAATTCTATTCCTGTTCATGTTTGGTGACTTTCGCACAACTACACGAATGTTGCTGAAAACCTGTCTGATAGCCAGTACTTTGGGTTTAGGATTTACTAAAAAAGACTTATCACATGTTTTTACCAATGCGATTTATGGTTCCCTTGCCGTCAACGATTGGGCAAATCAAATCCAGCCAATCACCATAACAAAACAACTGCTGGTTGATTTATGCAGGCGAAAACCACATCCTACATAGCTTTTTCGTTGGGATTATGAAGCCCTTTGAGAATCCCGTCAAGAACTCAAACAACAAAAACATTCCGAGCTTGAGATTACTTGGGGATTTGGGGAGTTGGGATGGAAATTTCCACCAGCAACTTCAAGCAACCGAGGGTTTTTTTAAGTTGACCTTTTTACAAAACCCAAATCCTCGGAAAGATGGTAGGGGCGACCAGGGCTGTATATCACCAGGATGTATGAATTTTCCAGTATGGTTGTGTTTCTTGGATGCATGTAATGTGATTTTTCGTGATCCTTTCTGCTGTCCATGGGATTGCTTACTATGAAATCACCCAACACATTTTCACTTGTTTTCCAACCATCTCAGCAAATCACATCCAAGACTTTAGAAATAGTACTGACATCCCCTCATACTTGATGCTGATATGTTGGAAACCCGCCACATCGACCAACAACCCATTCCTGCGTCGAAAAACGAAAAACACCCCATCTCTTTTGAGGACCAGCAGTGGTCATGATGATGCTTATGGCTTTATGGACTGCAGGGTTAGAAGTGTAAATATTTCGGTGAGGTGTGATGATGTGTAATGGAGAGGATTGTATGATATCATGAATGCTATGGGAGATAAGGAAATCAGTGACCCTGAGTCAATTGCTGTCATGTTCTTCTATGTTTTTTCTTGTAAGTTTTTAATGCCTCCGTCTTCCAGATTTTTCGAGCTGCGTGAGGTGTAAACTGGCCCAAACATGACCAGAGATTTTCTGGCAGAGCCTAGGGATCGAATCACCTGAGAATGGTGATGGAACCCGAATACTATGCGTTTCGGAGGTGATTGGACACCCCTTGCTCATCAGCTAAGAATATGACGATTGATGCCTTGGGATATGGAAAGTTTCATTCAACTTACCTTATTCTGAAAAGTGGATTCATAGAGTCCCAAAAATTGATCTTGACTCCATTTGTCGTAGAACTTTAAATGAGAAGTAATGTCAACTCCGGTTGCGTTGTTGTCGGTGGTGAAACAACTACCTCAGGTAAGTTAGATCAGATAGTTTTGTAAACACCTAAGAAGTATAATGAACTGTAACAAGGATTTTTTCAGAACACTCCTGAAATAATGAAAAGTACAGGTTCATATCATGATATCCAACAGGTCCTTTCCAAATTACACCTTGGTATATAACCGGATTGGTAGTCCCTTTATAACCTTACCACCGGCCTGCAAAGCGCCCATTGTTTGGGAGGACATGCGTATGTCCTTGGATGAAATTGAAATCACTGCCATCTCACATGGTGGTGTGAAGGGCACTTACATTGAGCGCAGCAAGACTGCAGGGGTTTTGGAGGGGAGAGGTTTGGGGATGCGAAGAGGTATCAGAAATGTATCATCCTCAGCTTGCGATTGCTTGCATGCCATTGTACTTCAATTTAAAATGATGAGTGTTGAATGTAGAGAAATCAGGGCTGTATTAAAGGATTATAAAGCCATGTTGTCCCTCAATGAGACCTTCAATGAGGCCTTTAGTAAACTTCGTATTTCTGTTGTACCTATGTCGAAATCGTTCATTTAACCATTGCCCATTGCCTCTCTTCTTGGCGGAAAAATACATGAAACTTACAATCACATTCCCGCGGACATGTGCATGTGGGGAACCTCTGTTTGCTTCAACGAGTCCTTTGCATCAATTCCTTGATTGTATATGGGTGTTTCCAAGAATAGGGGTACCCCAAAATGAATGATTTATATTGGAAAACCGTATTAAAATATGGATGATTTGGGGGTACCACCAATTTTCGGAAACACCCATGTAGGAAACCCGTAGATATTTTTGTGATCCTTAATTTTGGGTCTTGGATGCACCCCAAGGTTTTGAGGTCAAACTCCTGCTTGAATTTTTGTTTGAACATCATCGACATTATATGATTATATAATTATATACATGCATACATTATGCTAGCCGGTAGCATGGCATGTTTTTTTCCCCGCTCCTAAAATGTCTTTACGTTTGGTCAAATTATAGCGACCTCACACGACCTGGGACACTAAATGGTGGTTTTGGAAGGGAAATTCTCTATTTCAGGGAAATCTAGGTTGGTGAAATATTTTTATTTGGTCAGATACATGAAGCCTTTCATATCTTTCTGGCACATGAAGCTTCCCTCCTAATGTGGAATCCAGATGCTGTCCACTCTCGCGAGCGATCACCGAGACGGCCATTAAACACTGAACCCGCGGCATCAAGGTATCCAATGACTCGTATCACAACTTCAAGCCCTGGGCCAATTTTGACACCTCCACATCTGCGATGGACCCTGAACAAATTGAAGAGTCCACATGCTATCCGATTGATGACGTGGACAAAGGATTGCCCAGCTACACGCATGCAGGACCGCCGGCGGGTCCTGTCAGAGAGCTATGGCATGTGCAGCACCCTATCAATGAGCATGTGCCAATGCCAAATGGAGTTGCAACAATGGAGCAATGGAGTCGGACTGTGATTAGTATGCAGAAGTATGCTTCCACCCAATCGAGCTCGAGCTCCCAGTCTATTGGAAACACATCCAACAGTTGAGGGAATGATCCGACAGCGAAGGGAAAAACGGAAGAAAACGTTGTGCACTGATGCGTGCCCATCTTTTTACCTTGGAAGGTAGGTCACTTCTTACCAATCTTTACCTCACAGGCGACGACATTTACATTCTGGTGAACTAGCCCTTTTATCATCCATGGGAATGGTTATTTGCCCACATTTGGTGTATTTTTATAGAAAATGTACTGTAGGTAAATATACCATGCATGGATTGTTGGGGTAACATAGCTGGTTGGAAAATAGACCATGAATGCAGATGTGTTTCCTATTGAAGATCGTGATATTTCCAGCCAGCTATGTTTGGAACTATCCACGGCCAGTTTAGTGGCATGGGATGGGGATGGAAACCAGATAACACCTCGAAGGCCCTGGGTGGGTTGTTCATTGTAAATCCATATGGATCAATACATTGTTTAGTAGTCCGATCAAAATGCAAACAGTTTTCTTTTGTTAAATCGGCTTAAATTTTCAACTTTCAATGCCAAGTCTGTATCTCGGAACCTGTCACTACATGAGCAGTTTTAACAAACCTGGTTGGTTGTTTCATAGAGGAAAAATAAGTACCCACTTCTATGGGGATTGTCATAAGCGCTTTGAACGCTGCTCACATGTTTCAGTTTGCTTGGATTTGTTTAAGGTGATTCTTTCCTTTCTACCAAGGTAAATCACCATGAAACCACCATTTGGGATAATATGTTGTAGTCTTTCCAGGCATTTTATGCAACTCCAAGTTTGTATGTGCCACGTTCAACGCAAAAATGGGTTGGTACCCACCACAACATCCGACAGGACGACTTTGACCCCTCGTTTGAAACCAGAGGCTTCGGAAGTATCGCTGGAAATTTCGGTTTGATGCACATAGTGAGGATCAGATTTTGTTTGTTTGTTTGTAGGGCAGACACAGTTGGGAAGTCTCGATATTTTGTAGAAGTACGGTAGACTTTGAAGAAAGGGCCGAATATTGTTTTTCATAATTTTGGTTGTTTTTCTTCAGAGGAAGAACTTGTGTCGCGACTCGAATTTTTTCAAGATTTGGCCATTGATCTTGGAGATGCTGGTGCTGGTTTCAAGGATTTGTTTTACTTTTACCGTGGAACCTATGGGATCTATCACCCCAGTTAACTTTGATCCCTTAGCATGGTAAACCAAGGGCCTTGTGAAGGTCCAATGGCCCGGAAAATTCCGCTCAAAATAGGCAGGAATCAATGATATCAGTGATATGTACCTACACCTTGGAAGATTAACATGGAACCTAAAAATGCAGGTTTGGAGGATGAATTTCCTTTGCAGCTGGGTGATTTTTTATTTTCAGTGGTGTTTTTGTTATAGACATGCAACATCATGGAACAAATAAAAGTATATTTGCCCAGAATGTTTTACAGCTGTGAGATTTAAATATATACCTCAAATAATTGGTTGAGACAGTGTGCATCAATCGTGGAATGGCCCAGAAAATCAGTTTGAAAGTCCAAGACTTTCTTAACTTTCTTTGCTGCACCATGGGGGTGCAGAGAAAAACATCATGTCGATTGTCGATTTCTGCGTCCTAAAACAGACCCCAAACGCAGTGGCAATTGGCCACTGCAGTGGCGGACCATTTCGGAGGCAGTGATTATTTTGCGTATTTGTGTCCTGAAAAGATGTGCGACTTGAAACGAGACCAGGTGGTCGGTTTTTTCAAATATGTTTTTCAGTTTTCACCCCCCGAAAACGTTGCGAAACGATGAACCCATGTTTGACTGTCTTCATTGGAGCGCGTCAACCACTAGCTTTCGTTTCATTGCCTAGGCAATGTTTTGTTTTTTTCCTCCGTTCATTGCGTGACGTGACGAATTTCCCAGAAACAACATACATCATAACGTACAGCCCAATTTCTCATTGTGCGAAGAAGAGTTCCCCAATTTACCCCGCTTACTCCGCTTTGAATTTGGTTTTGTTTTAAGGTGATTTTGTTCTTACGGATATAGGGATCCCATGGGATTATGTTTTTTCTTGTTGCTTCAACTTAATTCCATCCGCATCGAATGGCCCAACTCAAAAAAATCCAAGGTAAAGGTGTGTTTTGTTTTTGTTTGCATTTGCACCCTTCAACTGTTGGTTAATTGGTAGACCCTGGGTCCTGGTGGTTTGGGATTCCTAGGATTTCCTCTATGAATCCGGGAAAATTTCATACTTATGGGTATCCCGATTCGAATCCTAAGGTTTCACCGGGCCCCCAAACCTCAAATGATTTCAACCAAAACCGGCAAAATTCAGGTGGAAAACGTTGAGTTTTGGGAGCTTTAATTGTACCATCTCAGCAGCAATGTTGGGGGATTTGTGTCGGTTTTCAAACATCACCGGTTAACCCTTGGGTTGCAAGCAGATACTTGGGTCGGGTCGTCGACCCATGACTTGGATATTACGTGGTTAATATATAACTATGGTGATCGTATACGTCCCCACCAACTGGGGTTGTGGGACCCCTTCCAAACAGCCTTTGTATGGCTTAAAAATGGGGGTTACTAATGGTTACTAACCACTTACAAGTCCTGGGATGACCTTCCCAAGTAGTCCCTAAAGTTTGGTCGTGACATTTTGGGGCCACAAGATTTTTTTTCACAAATTCATGTCAGATGTGCCCAATGAAACGAGTGTATATTTACCATGATTTACCTACATGAACGGCTTTCAACCAAATGTTAAATGTAGGTAAATTGAAATATACCATACGTTAAGCTTATGGGATGTCTTCCTTACTGGTAGAAAAAAAGGGAGGCGCTTGCCGGCGGCCTTACCAGCGATCCCCCAGAAATTCTAGGTAGTTGGATCCTGATATCATTTGTCGTGGGCATTGGGTGTTGGGAAGTAATGTTGGATTCTGATTGGTGTACAGTCATTGCAGAGGCACAGTCCCTACATACTGTTGATGGAAGTAGTCCTGCACCATCTAACATGTATGAAACCCTGCAAATCATGTGATATTTGTGATATTTATCATATCAACTGGTGCCGGATTTCTTCCATCAACGGTATTGCTTTATATGGACCCTCCACAAACAATGACCAACCTGTACCTTTCGGTATTTCTGCCATCAGAGTCGATGTAGTCAGTAGATGGCACAACTCCCAAAAGGTGGATTGGTAAGGGGCCATGATAAACCAATACATGGGGGGAGTCGCGCTATCTACCTTCCAGGTGGCATAGTATTATCATAGGTAAATATACCAGTTGCATGGATGCTATGGGAACATTCTCAATCCAATCTTCTCAAACGCTCCACCTTAGCTAATCCATTCATTTCCTCCAGCTGCTTTGTATAGCCACGGCCTGGGGGGGGTTCAGCCGTGGTTGTCGTGGGGGGGTCCGCCATGGAGATCGGCAAGTGGGTCGATCGTCGCCAACGCAGGTGCGTTTTGGGGGGGAAGGTTCCGATGCAAGCCTGAAACCCTTGGAGGAAGATTCAGAGTTTGAAAAAGAAAATCCCTCATGTCATATGATTCTACGTGTTACATGTATATTGTGCAGTACATGATTATGATGTGTATATCAATAGTATCAACCAAACCTTCATGTTTTGATTATATTTAGATATCGGTGTCGAACAGTCTTTCTGAAATTTCTGAAACTCAGAAAAAATGAAGGAAACAGCAAAAGTTTGAATGCATGGCATTGCGTTGGACTGTTAGCTGAACCTTTATACGCACCATTACACACATGTATGCATAGATAAATATCATAGATGAATCCATGGTATGGCTTTTTCTTGCCAGTCACTATTTTATAAGTATGTATTTTGTTGGACATTTTTTGACGTATATGCCACACAATATCTAGGTGTTGTTTGTTTTATTTTGTTCAAGTCGAAGCGATGGCGGTTTGTATGGACGTCAACATGAATTGCTCACAAGATCCCTACAGTAGGATGAAAGTTTGTTTGTGTAATTCCCTTTTGAAACAACTTTGGATATATAGTTGTGGTGTTGTGCCATGTCTAAACACACTGTAAAGAGAACATCATGGGTTGAAACAGTGAATCATATAATTCTATTAGGTAAGATGCTACACTTGCTTTCCTCGAATGATGCTGCATTAACAAAACACACAACATCCCTTAAGATATATGGAAAACACATGACCTGTGATATCTGAAACCTTTTGTTAACTATTACTTCAGCCGGTATTTATTGGATCTGATCTACTTCCCAACCATTTAACAGTCACCACAACGGCTTATGACAGATTCGGGAAGCCCAACAAAACAAACCCTTCCTGTGATGAGGATTGCATGTTGGGGGGGATAGGTCCAAGGCATAGAAATCTGGCAAGGGGAAGAAAAAAACAGACCGCTGAATCCTTGAACTTGTTTGTTTTTTTTTGGTGGTTGTTTCTTACGCATTGGGATTCCAGTGGATATAGTGGATGAAAATCACCACGCACCGCCATTTGGGAGGACATTTATATCTATATGTACTTGTTCCAAGCATCAAGCAAGCAAGCCCAAGACCATGATGACTCATGACGATTTTCAGTTTTGTTGCTCCATATGGATCAAACAAATGCAAGTTTTGACTACCAGCTTCTTCCAAGTGACCCTTTGATCACAAAATGGAGGTCACTTGACCCCTGAAAAGGTCACTTAAAAGCCCCAAAAAGGTCAACGAACGGAAGATGCTGGTTATGACTAGCAGCTAGCACGAAAGATGGATGTATATGGATGTTTCACTGGGGCGGGGCGAAGGCGACGGGGGTCCAGTTCTTCTTTGCCATGGTGCAGTTGCTGTGTTTTCGTAGGACGGATGGGACAGATGGGATGGGATGATTTAATTTCAGGGGTGAAATATTCAGCGAGCTCGCCCAACTGTGGACATGGTTGCATCCAGGGCAGATCCACTCCCTGATTTTATCTCCATGCGGAAAAGTGTGGCACCATGGAGTGCAGTTCTCATGCTGCTGCAACTGTTCATCGCCGAGCGCGTGGATGCAGCTGGACACTGCATAGCCGTTCTTTCATTTCGCATCACGTTTTTATTGCTATTATTACTTCTGACAACATGCTTTTTGCATTTGGTTCGGATTTTGCGGCCGGATGTGAAGATCGTGATTGAGCAGCCCAGCTCAAGCTTCATGTTCAAGTTGGACGTGTTTCAGGAAAATGGCTCTGACCAAGCATCTGACATGGATGGCATGGGTCGTGCTGACACAAATGGCAATGGATTGGCGGCCATGACCCATGCTCATCCTGGGATTCCGCGTGAAGCTCCAGGCAGCCAACGCCCAAGAATCGATACTCAATGGAAAAAGTCACACCCCGAAACATTCCACTGTTTCCTCCATTCGCCCATCTTTTGTGGGAATGGCATAATGGAGCACTTTCGGGGTGGCCGCGTGTGGCTGGGCGCTGATTGGCACTTTGATTTGATGATTTGAAACGCATTTTTTTGTTGGTTTTCGGCAGAAACCGCAAACATTTTGCCAACATTGGAGGGGTTCAATAGGTTTCCATCCTTTACCGCAATTTTTATCAGAATCCGGGATTTCTTAGGACAGTCAAGATTCTTTTGGGAAATCTGAAGCCGCACCCCCCAGCCTTATTGAGGGGCCATTAAGCGCACCATCATCCTGCAAGAGTGGCTTTGGGAGGGTAGCTTTAGATTTCAATGATTTCTTTACGGATAGCAGCTGTTTTTTTCCAATTTACCCAATATTGCACACCTTGCTAGACCGAATCACCAACCGTTTATGTTTGGGAAGGCCGGGATTTGGGCAGGCCTGGGGTATGCCCCTGGGATATGTATCGGGTTCGCTTATAGAAGATAGCATTTGTTTTGCCCAATGGGGTTTCCTAGCCAAAAACTCATTGGCCTAACATCACAGACAAACAGGCAGATCGAATCATAATTTTGTTCAAATCCCTTTTAACACTTTGTACTAGGTGGTGGTTTGAAATATTTTTTTCACCCCCACTTCGGGAAATGATCCAACTTGACCAGTATTTTTTCAAGTGAGTTGAAGCCACCAACTAGAGTACCACGGTAAATCACCACGAACCACCATTTGGGAACAAAACACCCAAACATCCAATCAACCAATTCCGATTAGAGTGATGTTGAACATCCCCTCAAAAGAAACAAGGACATAGGATCCATGGGACTGGTATATTTACCTACATGAATGGTTGGTTTTTATTGGATCAATGTAGGTAAATATACCAGTCCCATGGATCCTATGGGCAAGGACGTAAATAAGCAAATCCTGTATTTTGCCTGAATGCAAGGCTTTGAATTCTTGACGCATGAAGTTTAAGTCCAGTTTTCCCTACAATTTCAATGGCTGCGTTTGTGAATGGCAAGTTGGATTTTTTGGTTGTGGCCTCGTAAGGCAACACATGAAACACAACCCTCGGATTCCAATCACTATTATTATGGTATGTTGATTTTATTTCCCGTAAAGCCCATTGTTTTAGTAATAGAATTTCAAGTAACAAATCGTGGGGACAGTTATTTTTACAGTCTTTGACTTCCAGGTGGAATATTTGGGTACAGATTTGTTTTGATTTGGGGTTGATGTTCTTTGAAACACTTTCAAAGTTGAAATTGGTGACCTTTAATCAGTTTATAAATGGTAAACAAGGAGTATATAATAGTTTGCCTTTTTGCCAATCAGACCGGGGTACATTTGCAAACATATCTGAGATTAAGTATCGTCTCTGAATGTTTGAACCGCTGTTAGTTGGTCGAAGGACTTTTGGCGCTGTTTCAAGAATACGCCTTCGTTGGCAAGGCGACGATTTTTATTGGGGTGTATGTTTTTTTCCTTTGCTGTTAAGGTAATTTTCAATGAAATAGTTGGTGTTTTCTTTCAACATTAGATCCAGAAATGAATGATATTTTTTTGGAAGCTAAACTTCTTCGTTAACTTCAGCTGATGAAAGGTCTTTGTAAGGGTATTCTAAGTCAAAATGATCCCAATCACTGTACCCGCCCCTTCGGAGATGAAGGAATGTTCCCCAAAAAGTGACCATTTCAAAGGGAAATGAATCATCTTCCAATCTTCCAACCATTGACTTTCAGGGGATATGTATGTTAGTTTTCGGGGTATATATTTATGATCCACCTCACTTTTTGATTGGGGTGATCCATTCGACAAGAATGGTGTTTGTGCAAGCCTATTTTGAAGAGAAATCCTATGAAAAGAAAAGCAGTATAGCGACCAACCTGGCGAGCAGTCAACCAACATGGTGGGTGATTGTAAGGGAATCCTTTAGAATTTAGTAGTAATTTGCCTACTAGACTACCAACATGGTCTACTATGGTCTACTCACAAACTATCACAAACCTAACCATTCACAAACCACCTGTTCAATTCGTTGGAGTTTGAAAACTACTACTTTAGTGTGACTCAAGTCATGGTGGTAAGAAGATCGAAAGATAAGGAAGTCGACCTACCAAGGACCCATCTCAATATGTTCAAAATTAAGGTTCAAGAACTGGACTTGCAAGATGTTGTCCCCCCATGCATTTTTTCCCCTCTTGGGCACATGATATGTCCTCTCAACCAGGTCGTGTTGGGATGGTTCAGCATATACCCCCCCGGAACATGGAACTTAAAAATGAAGTTTTCAATGGGGGGGGGGTGATGTTCATGTTCCATGGTCATACTATACCCCATCATTGTGAAGACAAATGAGGGTGTAGACCGCTTGATATGGCGCTGAAATAACAAAGAGGTGCCTTCCGTTTGATGTTTGTTCACTGTTTACTGTTGATGGAAGAACTCCAGCAAACCAGTTGATATCTAGAGCAACCCATTTGTTTACTGTGTGCTGGCTTTCTGCGAACAAGCATTTCCTACTTTGGTATGTTGTATTTTCCAGATGTCTTAAAATTGGCCGAATGAGCCAAGCCCCAAAAAGCCCCAAGGATCGTCTTCCAACTACCATTGTTCAGCCATGGCTACGCAGCGGTTTCCTTCTGAAAACTGAACAACAAATTGGAACCCTGGAGACTCGGAGATACCGAACTTGGAAAGCACACGATTTGTAGGTTCTATGTTAATTTGTTTAGGGGTGTGTACAGTATACATATATCTATATATTTTTTTCTAAAATACATTATTTACATGATACTATATAATACCCATATGCCCCCAATGTATGGAATATGTACCAACATTTACCATAAATGTTTGCCATTCATGTAGGTAAATATACCAGTCTAATAGGGGATATGTTATTTTTTCGAAAGTGTATCCCATAGATGATCCTCCACTGGGATGTCCATGGTACTTAGCAAATTAACTCTAACGCTGTAGGTTGTAAGTCCTCTAAGTAGGTTACAAGCCAACTTACTAAGTAGTTACTAACTTCCATGGACACCCTACTGGGATGTGGAAGGAAGTTAGTAAATGGTTAGCAAGTGGCTTATAACCTACTTATAAATGGGGTATATCAGGGTGATAACCCACTTACTAGCCATTTACTAACTTCCATGGACCACCCAGGCGTTGCCGAACCCGCCGTTGTTGTTTGCCTTCGCTCGGGAGGCATTGCTCTCTTTGTCACGGAAGCCGTTACCGCGAGGCTTCCGCGTGGCCTGCGGACAACAGGCGCCGTCGTGGTTGAATCGGACCTTGGAGATGGGTGTTTGGGGGGGACAAATCAGCCCCAACCGAAAACTAAGCTGAAAAAACTACTACATGATTCCTTGGACGTGTTTGTTTGGTTATTTTTTACAATCTCAGATGGTACCAGGATAAATCACCATCATATGCACTACCATTTGGGAGGATATGTCTTTTACTTTTTCCGAGCATCTTAAGCAAATCCAAGTGAATGAAGATGTCATTTCCAGTTGAACATGAGAGTTTGCTGCCAGCCATACTAGGTGGGGGTAGATTCAATCCATATCATGTTCAGATGAAAACCATGTCAAGTTTTGTTAGGGCTTTTAGTAAGGACGACTTTACATCTAAGCCACACTTTGTGTGGGGTGTTTCATGATCGTTTTATTAAACAACATCAACCAAGGATACTTGTTGAGCACCCTTAAGGTGAAGGTCAGTGTTCCTGTCAATTCGGCAGAGTCGGTCTGGAAAACATCTGTCCTGTTGACCGGAAGAAGCTAGGATTGTAAATCAATGTTCCTAGACATCCAGTCATACCTCCTGAGGTTCGGTGTTTGAGGTATGTTTTTTCCTGTCCAAATACCCTGTCATGAGGTGTTTGGATGTCTAGGGTTGTAAATCAGCTATTATGAAATTACACATTGGCAAAAAGAATCATGGCCAGAAGGATGTTCAGAATTTCCTTTTGAATGAAAACCATGATTTTGCTTCACGTTCCTTTTGTTACATGTTTGGTGATTACCAATTAAGAATTACTTTTTCAGTCATTAAAAACTCTTCCTAAACCAAAAAGGCAATATGGATAATGTATGTAGTTCCCCACCACGACACCAGGCGCCTGTGTGTAATACCCAAAAAAGTCTTAGTACACCTGTGATGTAACTCGTGTTCAAAGTGCTACGCAATGAACTGCTTCGGTACATGCTTCACACATGTCCAAACTGTGATGTAACTTATGCTCAAAGTGCTACGCAATGGACTGCTTCGGTACATACTTTACACACTTTACATACGTCCCGCAACCTGGGGTGGGGTGGGGTGGGGGGTGGGGTGGGGTGCAATGACATGCACAGTACTTGCACACATATTCGATGCTACGCAATTGTACTTGCGCACATGTTCGATGCTACGATAATTCTCTTGTCGCTCGAGCATTGAAGATGAAATGTTATCAATGTAGTCATCAGAAGAAAATCTTCGCAATTGACATAAAAGGGAACTCAGACAATAGATCGAGCTTGGCTCAGTCTCAAGCGGTTCCTTCCAAAGGAAGCCAACAAAAAGAAAGGCAAAGGAATGTTTGCAGATGTCCGCGAACTTCTCGAAGAGAGGGTCAAGCAATGGACATGGCGTGCTGAACTCTTGCGTGTGAACCCGCATTTGTCCAAGCAGCAGTTCCTCAAACACTTAGCAAAGGTGTGCCAAAAAAAGTGCGAAACGAATTAGTTTCATCGGGCCTGGATTTTACAAAAATGGGCTATCGTCTGAGTTTTTACATCAAACTGAGCGTTTTGCTCACAGGCGCCTCATGGCGTGCTGACCATGTAGTTACAATATCATATATCAGAATTTCGTACGTTTCCAACCATTCATGTTTTCTTTAAGAAATTTTAATTTCGACATATTTCGACCAATCTAACTTCCAAAGTGCCGATCGGATTTTGGGCCTACCCTTGTGGAGGTGTATTCTTTCTCCCTTAAGGATCTTGGACCCTCCAATGGAAGGGTTTGAATCTGTATAGCAGGGGTAGGGTCCTCAAAATAACCAGTTTTGAGGGTCCAATGATCCTCAGGGTCCCATAATTGCTTGCATATAAAAGGTATACGGTATACCTCCTATCCCTAGGGATCCAATCATCTTCTCAGAGGATGTTTCTTTTTGTAAAATCACCTCCTAAATTGCAAATTCTCAGGTGATTGGATTTGTAGGGTATTGGAGGGACCCATTTTTTGATTGCATGATTGTGGGAGGAAGGCTAACCACAATTTTCAACAGGGAAAAGTTGAGCTCCCTTGGGAGAGTACCCAAGATATATCACCAAATGTAAACTAGTAACTTGTTTGAGTGGGTTTTGGTTGAGGTACCTTTGCCTCTAACCAACTTTGCTGCAGAACTCCGGGCCAGACTTGGGGGAGAGATATGTTGAGGTTTCATTGAGGTTTGGTAAGGTATATCTGGCAGAATTTGACTTAATTTGTTTTTTT